>JAUZST010091455.1:0-19432 GCA_034779995.1 Parotocinclus haroldoi
AGAGAGAGAGAGAGAGAGAGAGAGAGAGAGAGAGAGAGAGAGAGAGAGAGAGAGAGAGAGAGAGAGAGAGAATTTCTTTCACTCTAACAAGATTGTACCTCAGTTTCGTAGCACCTCTAATCTCAATGTTGCTGACATTGTTGATTCCCTTGTGTTGCATATGTTGCAAGGCAGTCAGTCGACCATCAGATCTGAATCAGTTTCACTCGGAATTCTAAACATTATGCAACATAATTTGGCACTGCAACACATACGCAGGCAGAATCTATAATGTGCTACGCAAGGAAAAATGTTGAGCAGTTTGCACAAGTTGCAAGACATTTAGCAACATATTAAACATGGCTGGACACTAGAGAAAGTGGGTAAAACATGAAGCATCCAGGGGTCGGACAAGAACTTTTAAAAATAATAACATTGATCCTGGTGCTCAGGTCCATCATTTCACTTTGTGTGCAATTCCATGAGTTGACACTGAGAAACTAAAATCTCTAAAAATCTGCTTAACTGTGCTATTAACAAAGATTTGATGTGAATTAAGAAATTAGATTGAACTTGTCATTAACTGTTTCAAGGTAATAGAACTGTATGCCTAATGCTAGGTCACTTAAGGGTTTCATTAATTATCCAAATGTATCAATGTATGTTTTATAGCCTTGAAAGGTCAGTGCTATCTAAGACCGTTTAAGATGTTAGAAATGCGTTTTAATTAAGTTTTGGGTGATGCTCTATGCTACTCTTTCTGCGTCTCCAGAACTAAAATGGAAACTAAAAACGTGTTGAACATATTATCCTGTGAATGCAGAGAGCATTGAAGAGTTTCATCCAGCCCCTCCTCTTCCTCGGTGCTGTGCGGGGCTTCAAGGCGCTCCGTGTTGAATTGCGCACTGAGTGGAAGTTCTTGCGGCTCTCAAACACAATCTCTACATTCAGTTAAAGCTAAAGTCAGTTCTTTGTTCTCTACATTAAATCCAGACTCCTAGTCCTTTACAACTATCACTTTGCATGGTTAACGTGCAAAGACTTTTGCCGTAAGAACCATGGCGCTCATTTTAACGGCGCTTCTCCTTTGCACGGCATGGGCAGGACTGCTGGCTCAGAATGCATACAGAAGCAAGTTCACAGGTAAACCTTTCTCATTTCTTCCTTGCTTGGGTTTGTTAACCCAATGGGTTTGTTCAAATTGTGCATTTTATTTGGAGAAATCTGAGCCAGTCCTGTGCGTAATGGAGAGCGCACTGCGGTCCGGTTGAAACCATATAAAACTGTTACAGAATGCTGCAGCCCAGGCTGTTGTATGTTTTCGTGATTCTAATACGGTATTTGAGTTTTGTTTTCCGGAAACGAATGTCAGAATAATACCTTTTGATTGTGTACTTTAAAAGCATTGGGATGCAGAAGTGCAACATGCGTAATGGATGAGCCAAAATCAAGCTGCACGAAACCAAACGTTATATTTAACGAGCTTAAAATCGTTATGTCGTGTAGAGTCGTTGCTTGATCGTGAGTATATTAGATATAATATTATACTCGTTATATTATGGTTAAAGACAATGACAATGTTTCTGCACTTGCTGCTTGAAGTTACTGCTTGGTTTGTATGGAATAATAAAAAAAACAAAAAACATTTGTAATATAATGGAATATTATACAGGTGTAGATACTAGCGTTGTATCGGATGCTGTCATTGGAGTCACGTGACCAAACCACATGATCTGCACCCATCACCAGATAGGCAAGATGGTGGCTCAGTTTTAAATTAGTCTAGGATTGAGCAAACAACACTCAACACGTGCATCTACACACGGTCATGTACACATATGCACATATGAATTATTACACATTATACATACTATATATAAAATATTATACAGGCCTGTAGTACCAGAACTTTTGGCTAAAATGTAGAACTACTGTTGGATTGGATTTTTAGGTTTAATGCACTCATGTATTATTTATGGCTGTATTAGGTGTCTGATATTAACCGACAGTTTACTTCTTTTTATGCAAAGTTTCCTACTTTACTCAGGAACCCATAACATGTAGACCCATCAATAGCTGAGCAACAGTTCCAAACAAGACAAACATGGTGTTCACAAAACCTCACTTTCGAATCCCTTTTTGAAGCTGGCATTCTTGGTTAATGGTGGTTTGCAGAAGTGTAAATGAATGAATGAATAATATATATAGTAGCATGTACATGAATAGGAAGCGATTAAACATGAAGCATTTGATATGATTTCAATAAATAAGATCAAAAGCAAATGAAAAGTGAAAGAAAGTTGTTTGATTATGCAAATGAGATGCAAACTCATTTATGGTGATTGAGTAGTAAGTGATATATTCATGGGGGTGAATAGAAGCATCTCAAACTGGACGAGAGTGCCATACATTGACCGTTCAGTGGGGTGTATGATCACTCAAAAGACATTGGATGGTTTACCACACGTCTTCCCAGTACATCCCAGGCATGATCAATAGGATTCAGGTCTGAAGGCCAATCCATGCGTTCAATTCCTGAAGTACGTTGTTGATGAGATGCGCATGTGGAGCCTTGCATTATTTTCCATGAAGTTGTTTCTAAGTGCTCCAGCATAGGGTACCACAATAGGGTGAAGGACCTCATCTCGATATCTGACAGCAGTCAGCAATCTATTTCTGATGAGGTGGAGTTCGGTACAACCACCAATGCTGACTCCAGCCCAAATCATAATTCTGCCACCATCAAAGGAATCCCTATCTTCCTGTGTTACTTGTTCATGACAGATCAGGTTACGATGATTTTCAGACTGCAAACTGAACTGTGACTCATCAGAGAAGAGGACAGCTGATCACTCATCACAGGTTCAATGATGATGCTCATCAGCTCACCTTCTACGGTTCTATGGTGTTCAGCAGATAATGGAATTCATATTTTTGGTTTGTCCGGCATGCAGTCCAACACGTTGGAGCTGATTTAGTTTGGTCTTGTTGCATAGCCGTTGTCCAGTGGCAGCAAGAATCTGTCCCCGGAACTCTGTTGCATTACTGCTTCTACTCCTTTTTGCCATTAATATCAAGTAGAGGTCATCTCTTGCTGCTGTGGCACATGGCCAACCCTGCCCTAGTCTTCTTTGTACTGTTCCAATCTTTTGCAAGCAGTTCTACACTCTGTTAATCACTCTATGGGATGTTCCAAGTGATGTTGCCACTGTTGTCTGTGTTGGACCGGCTTCAAGTCGTCCTATGGCTCTCCAGGCTTCACATCCTGGCATATCGTGTTGCGGAGGCTTTAGAAAGGCATAAGGGTGCAGTGGTTAGCGCTTTTGCATCACAGCTTAAGGAAATCAGATTCAGGCCCTGCCTATGGGGAGTTTGCATGTTCTCCTCATGTCTGTGTGTCAGATTTTCTATGGTACTGTGTTTTCTTCCAATCCAAATCCATGTGTTAGGTTAACTGTGATGGATTGGTTCCCTAATATGGTTGGTTCCTGTCTTGTACACTGTATTGCTGGTTAGGCCTCAGCACACCACGTATGGAAAATGAGTGAATGAATACATTTTCATTACAAACACAGCTGTTGGGGTAATTCTGTATTGGTTGATTCAGAGCATATATTCAATTCTTTTATCTATGAGGCTTCAAAATATTACAGGGCAACTAAATAGGGCAGATATGGGTACCCTATGGAAGCTGTTAAAATATGAATTATGGTACTGTGTTAAAGCACAATTATTATAGCGATTAATGCCATTTTTTGCTTGCTCTTATCTGTTATCTGATCCTATTTTTCCATTAAAATAATTGTAATCACAGCATGCACATCAACAGTATAAGCTTCATTATAATCCATCACAGGTGTATTGAACATCCGGTCAACATTCATCCACTTGACAACTGAGGACTTAAAATTAGTAAAATTCTAAGAGCAAATACAATATAAAAATGTAATTTAGCTCTCAACATTGCAAAACAGCTGGTCAACGGCCAATTAAAGCTGTGGATCCACAAACAGAAGTTGTTGTGTAACTACCTTACTGGTTGTGTGCTTGCTTGCTGGTTAGCTCAGGTTTTAAATAAATACTGTTCTAATTTGATATATGTGTTTGAAGACTTGGTAGCATTTTACTTTCAGCGGTATTGTTTGCACACATTTGTTTTGTGAAAATACTCTTTACATTATGGTAGCCTAAAAAGACTATACGACCGTGTCAGACCAAACTTTACAAATTCTGGAACTTTTTTAAGTTCTGGAATTCATGGCAGCACTATTTTTTGCAAAAATGTACATATTGTCTCAAACATTACTTAGTGACATGCAGCATTTGGTGTAAGGAGCTCAAACCCACCACCATAACGCTCCACGACATCTGGTTGGATTTGGAGTCAGATTAAGAATGCTTAGAGCCCATGGTAAATTAACTTATTCTCACTCTGAGAATATGAAAAATGTCATATTCCAACTAATAACTAAACTTTGTCTAACTAAATTAAAATGCTTATCAATGCTTATTCATCCCAAACCCTGTGTTAATGTGTAAACCTGAGTTGATAGAGAGGCCACATTCCCTTAGTCATCATGGCAAAGAGAATATGATACATAAATGAGACAAAGTTGTATAAATCTGTGGCTATGCCTAAAACTGCCCATATTGACAGTGATAATAGGTAAAAGTTTACAAACAATTCTGTAATTAATGTTTGCCAGCATTTGAAAACTTATTCATTGGGTCTGTCTCAATATCTTGTGAGTACCCTTGCTGCCAATTTCCTATGTAGGACGCTCACTGTGTAAAGCTTACCAAGTGACAATGGCACCCTAAGGCAGGTTAATGAGACAGAATAGAGTTGAATTACCAGTTGTTTATACTCTCTGCACATGCTCAGTTCTTCAATCGTTGGTACGACCGCTAGCAAAGTTGTTCAGGCATGGATTCTAGTCTTTGCCCCTATGGAAATTGTAGGCTTTCCTTGAGGCTTTTTAGAGGGAAATTGCAACACTTGCAAAACTTTGATAAGATGTGATAATAAGAACAGGTAAAACGTACACAGCAGCAGGAGTGTCACCTGCTTTTTTCATTGACCCCAAGCCATGTATGTTTTAAGTATAGCCCCAGATATCATTTTTGACATTATATCACATGTTTAACATTAATGCCTTTATATTTATTTTAACATAATGCCAAAAATCAGCAATTGTCTGAGTCAGGTGTGTGCGCTTGTGTCGGTGGGCATATAAAAATTAGGTTGCGGGTGAAGTTCATCAGTGGTGATGCATATGCTGGCTTTATTTAGGGAATCTCTTTTTATTTATACCCTACTGAATGGTGTGTTTACAAATACTAAACAGACATGGTGAGTGTGGTTTAAAAATTGAATGTTGAAACATAACAAATAAATAACATTAGCAAAATGTGTTCCTGGATTTGTGTGTGCTCCTGATTTCAAATCAGGTGCATCAGTGGTCTTGGTTAAGAAAAGCTAACCCTAGATCCCTGTCATATGTCAGAACATTTATGTGGTCAGCATTTTGTGGTCACCACACCACAAGCCTCCACACTGCTTCTAATTTATGGTCTTATTTTTTCAGGCACTTTCACTGCTAACATTTTTACAATATAAAGCACACAGACGTATAAACTTCATAGCCAAACACTGGCTTATGGCTTGGTTATTATTAATATGGATTAGGGCTGCAACTAACGATTATTTTAATAACCGATTAATCGGTCAATTATTTTTTTGATTAATCGATGAATTGGATATTTGAAAATAACAGAGAAAATAAGTGCTTACAGTAATTAAATAATAATAGATTACATGAAATAAGACCTAAAACTGCTGTTGTTTTCTGGAATGAGAGACAATGTAGCATGAATATAGATAGATCCATTTAAACAGGTCAATAAACGTTTTATTTACAGCATTAGGTTAAGGCAAGCAAGTAACAAAAGTGCAAAAGCTAAGAGATACACACACATTGGCACAATATGTAACAATATGTAACAGTGTCTAATTACACAAATTAGAGTAGCTCGAATATGTTACCTTAATCCCTGTCTAAATGCAATTTATCCTGCCAATACAGTGCAGTGTCTTTACTCATATTCTGTCCGAAAATTGAAACTTAAGCTTAATTATTAATTACCACAACTGTTATATTTATTTATAAAGCAAAAACACTGCTTAAGCTAATTACACTTAAATTAAAAGTAACACACACGTAACTCTGTATGCTAGTTCACATAGTGTAAGGGCACCGTTACGTTTCCTCACTTCAAAACCGAACAAACTCGGGATACTGTAGCGATTTATCCTGCTGCTGAGCTCCCTTCATACTCATCGGTTACTCTAACATGTTTCCGTTTCAGGTACTGTATCATCACCGCTTTCTCCCGTGCCAAGTCAAATCACTTTTGCAAAGCTTGCATGTTACACATTTCGTAGTTACGTGAAGCACACTTTGAGGATTTAAGGCGAACCTTCTTCTCTGCATCGGTCATGTTTCTTTTGTAGAATGTATTAACTTCTTAATGTTGTGGTCTTTGGACTTACTATATAATATTAATACTGTGGGTTACTTCTAGTAATCATTCACGGACACGAGGATGCAGTACAGATCTTTTACTTGGTAACTTAACAGCGTGTACAACATGTAGCCATAACCCGCTCTATATAGTGCTAATGACAGTCTTACATAATCGAGTGTTCGCTCATATTCACCACACTTAATGTTAAACTTTTAAAATTTGTCGCTCCATTCAAGTCGTTTTTTGATATTTGATAACTTTTGAACCAAAAGAGATAATGCAAAGTTTATTGTGGCTATTGATTTTTGAGACACTTCTGGTCTTCTTTGATATGCTTGACCACCTTCCAGTTTTAAAAGCTTGCTCTTGATGCAATATGGTGGCTTTCAGGCTGCCTGCCATGTTCTGGACATACAGTATCTCACAAGTGAGTACACCCTTCACCTTTTTTGTATCTTATTACATGTTTTAATGGAACAACACTGAGTATATGACACTTTGATACAGCTTGTATAACAGTGTAAATTTGCTGAGCCCTCAAAATAACTCGACAAAGCCATTAATGTCTACCGTTGGCTACAAAATTGAGTACACCCCTAAGTAAAAATGGCCAACCTGTGCCCAAAGTGTCGATTATGTTGTGGACACCATTATTTTCCAGCACTGCCTTAACTCTCTTGGGCATGGAGTTCCCTAAAGCTTCACGGGTTACCACTAAAATCCTCTTCCACTTTACCACGATAACATCACAGAGCTGGTGGATGTTAGAGATTTCGCACAGTTTGGCCATTTTCACTTCAAAGTGTACTCACTTATGTTGCCAGCGGTTTATACATTAATTGCTGTGTCAAGTTATTTATAGGGCTCAGCAAATTAACACTTATACAAGCTGTAGATTGACTACTACACATTGTATGAAAGTGTCATATCTTCAGTGTTGTCTCATGAAAATATATAATAAAATATGCAAAGAATGTGAGGGGTGTACTCACTTTTGTGAGATACCATAGCCTAAAAGCTAGACCCTTTCACCCTCATTACTTGCTGGGGTGCTCAGATATGCCATTTACCCTTAAAAATATATGACACAATGTGATTTTTCTGGATTTAAAAAAGATTCTGTTTCTCACAGTTCAAGTGTACCTGTGATAAAAATTACAGACCTCTTTATTCTTTGTAGTTGGAAAACTTGTAAAATTGGCAGTATTCAGATACTGTGTGTGCATGAGCGCGTATGTTTGTGCGCACACGCGTGTCTGTGTGCGTTTACTCTTTTATATGGTCTTTAACTGTGACTGGAATCTGCCTGCATAATAAATTGTAATCCACAATAATTTTCATGTTTATACTGCTAACAGGCTATTACCCCTACCATACTCTGCATAAGCGCACTTGTCGTCACCATACCAACCACAGTCGGTGCCGCAGTCCGATCATACAAACAGGATTTAATGATAATTCCACTAGTGCAACCTTTACGTGAAGAATCATGGACACTGAGAATGAGAAAACAGAGGATCGTTTAAGTTATGTATAGTTTGATCTGTTACACTCCTGTTAGTGTTTTTTTTTTTTTTAAAAACCCTCTTCAGATGAAAAATGATTTTAAAGTGCAAGTAATTCGTCTCAAGCATGTCCCACAGTACACATTCAATTTTGTTTTAACCAGTGGTTCGATTCACATCAGTTCTCTGAGGCACATAACTCAAAAGAGACTCCATCTGTCCTGCTGAGGTTTTTCACTCTGAATTTAAATTTGTTGTTTTTGCTGGCTGGGGTGGAGTGCAAAAGAAGTAAAAACTAGAGCATTTTCACTTATAATTAACTCTCTACTAAATATGCAGTGGTGCTTGAAAGTTTAAACGATCATCACGTTGTCGTAGATGGAGAGAAATTAATTAGATGCGTTTTTGCTGTCTTTAGAAGCTGCTATTGTAATTGATAGTGCATTGTTCCACCTGCACCAAAATGCAATAATTTTGTTGAAAAAAAAAAAAAAAGAATTAACTATTGATGCTCTTTGGTCTGTTGTTGTTTCGCCTTATCAGGAGCAGCTCAACAGCAAATATATTGTCTAGAATAAAATATTGGCGCAATTTCTAGACATGTTCAACAGTCAACCTGGAATCTCTGTACATGTGATGTTGCAGCGACGTTTTTAAATATTTATGAAGGATTAAATGCAAATTTAAAAAATAACCCTTTCAGTTATTGCTTTTGGTTTCAGTGTGTCAAAGTTTTCGAATTAGAATTGTTTTGTCACTAGTTAAAAAAGGGGGTTTGAAAGTGCTGCTTTTTTGCAGAGCCCATTCCAGTTAGCCAAGTACTCCTGATGGAAATGGAAACATATAATAAACTTCCAACTGACCATTTCCTCTGCAATGTTATGGACATTTTTTGCCTTGTAAGAGTAATACTGCACGTGCAGCATATGCTTGTGAATCACATTAGGAGATGAGTATTGTATTTCTGATTTGTATACATGCTTCGAGTCTTGTGCGTCTTGCTATACTTGTGAGGACCAAATGTCTCTATGATGATAGGAAAACCTGAAATTTTGACAAGTGAGGACTGCTTTTGAAGTCCTCAGTTCTTTAATTGATTTTTATTTATTTATGAATTTTTTTTAAACAAAAATGTCAATTTTAATTGCAGAGTCTAAAGACTGGCTTTAGGTTACTGAGGTGTAATGTTGTAATTTGTAATATTGCGGAAGTGATTGCCTTTTATATAGACTGTATAAACTGAATACAGTCATCTGTAAGAAAGTTCTACTGTGGAAAACCTCTAGTGCCTGTTGATGCACTGCTCACAAAATTGAGGGGATATTTTGTTATGGGATATTTGATTTTAAAGTATCTTCTAATTTTCGTCAGCAGTATATGTCTTTCTTGTGTAGACGATGCTGTCTCAATGGCTATTGCTGTGGCTGGCAAAAGATTGGGAGCTTGTCACTCCCGGTAGCACTCACTGTCCTTGTAGTTTTCCCTCAAGACCAACTGCCCACATTCTGCCCTCTGGAGGTCCAGCCTAGACCTGGTACACTGCCTTTCATGCTCTATCAAACCAACTCCCTCCATCTTCACCGCAATACTTTATCCTGTCGTTCCCAGACTATCATCGTCCCTTGAGATTTAAAGGAAAATGGACAACACAATCCAGAACATAAGCTAGAAGGGAAATTTTTAATTATAGAAGAAATGCACTTGAGCTTTAAACCAAGAAACACTGTTTGTAGTTGTCTTAATATACTTAACTGACAGAATCAGAATGATCACCACAGCTGGAGAAATTAAATGCCTTTAATCAAATGTCTTTTCAACAAATTAAAAAGAAAGCGACCAACAAATCCCTGCTTGTTTTTTATTCTCCCCAAAGTATTGATTTATTTGTTAACATGTTCTCATTTCATCCACCGTTCCCCAAGCAATTCTGTCACCCTGTGCAGTCTGTCAATGCTAATACCATATCTTCTTCTGGGTCACTTTGCTTGAACAAATTATTTTTGTTCCTAGTCCAGTTCTGCAAAATGCCTGTTAATAACTTGTTCTACCAGGTTGCCAAACATTGTGCATCTCCGCTCTTAAGCTCTTGGTCATTTTTGTCTGCTGATCAATATCAACTGTTAATGCTGTTTATATTTATTAATTGCCTTTGTAAACTAGGTGTCTTCAAGTAATGAGTTGCTCTTTTCATGTATAATTAAATATTGCTCTGAATAGATTGTAATCATGTGCAATTGTGGTCAATTGTATCTCCAGCAAGTTTAAAATCTGACTGCTGTATTCAGTGTAATATGGACATTGACGTGTAACACCACTTATTTCCTGTGCTGCTTACAGTTTTTAGACAAGTCATGATTTTGCACAATGTCTTTACTTTCCATAAGCTATGTAGAAAGTACCAGTTTCTGTACTGATGACCCTGACTGCACCAAAACTGCGTTAAAATACTGTGGTGTTCCCCATGATTGTTTGGCTGGCCAGGCAGTGGATGTCAAAGAACACACGCCTTGTCATAAATTATTGGGCAGGTTTTTCACAGTCAGATGTGTCTTGGATAGATGGATGCAGTCACACGAGTTTAATATGAATTTGTTTGACTGGACATAAATCCTTCTTAATTACATTTGTACATTCCTTTTGTGTTTTGTTGTCTATGTCACTTAACCCTTTCCAAAAACAATCCTGATGCTCAAGGAGCAGAATAAGTGGTGAGTAACTGATTTCACTAACATAGGAAATTGTTATTGAGATAGATGAGATTAGAAGAAGACAGAAGAGCAACAAGCAATGGGAAGATGGAAAAGTAGATAATAGCGGAAAAACATCAGAGCTTTTGTGCGTCAAGAAAATGGCTGTGATGATTTCTAGGTAGAACACACACAAAAGAATGGTGGGATAATGGAGAACTGGGACTTGTGGGATTTGAGTGAAAATAAGTGCGAGAGTTGGAGTGTCAAACAGCGTTTCCTGATTAATATAAGAGCAACTCTGCATGATATTCATACCCAAGAGCCACTTAAATTCCCATGGTTACCACTTGTAATTTAGATCTGTTAATTATCATTGCTGTATTCCAGCTAAACTTTCCCATCAGTTATATTAAAATAAAAATCACATGCTGTAAGAAATCACAGGTTACATCCTCACATAAAATTGGCACACTTCGTCAGCTATCTGTCTAAGCAGACCTGACTGTTAGAGACACTGGGTATTAATCTGAGAAATAAGCAAGTCTTATTTTGTTGCAAAAGCCAAGGACTGTATGTAGTGTTCGTCTGGTAAAGTATAAAGTCTAAAAACAAATGCTGTTTTGCTGTGGCATAAGTCGGTGGCAGTTAGCAGAAGTGCTCGAGAAAGTGATGAATTTGGCTTTACGCGTTCATGCAGCTAACATAATGCACTGTGTCAGGCTCAAACTGAGATGTTAATTTCTCCGGTTGCAGCCTTATTCCATGCATGAGTACACTTCACTTTTTTTCCTAGTGTGCCAGTAAAGTAGCTAGTTATTTGTATGCATGTCATGAGGATAATGTATGCGGTGTTGTGGGTTGCATGCCATGTCTGTGCTTTTATTTTTTGTTTATGTGTGTTCAAATTTAACCTATAAATAGCTTTGTAGCTCTTGCCCCAGGCTCACTGCAGGCAGCCAGTCAACATCCAGGCTGTATGTGTTTGTGTAAAACGTTATGTAGTACTTGCGAGGGAGGGATGGGTAAATGACAGCAGTATGTAATAAGGATAAGAATCCTCCTCAGCATCACTTCCAGTGGTTCATAGGTGATTCTGCAATTATAACACTAATGAACCACCATGGTGATCTGCAACCTCGACCAAGGGTAGCCAGCAGGAAAAAGCAGGTCCTTATCCAAACATTTTACCTGTCTGCCATTACCAATCCAGCATTTCATTTACATTAGCAGATGTCTGAAGCTATCGAAGCTGTTTTATTTGAAGATCTTGCTCAAGGACCCAACAGTGGCAGATGTGAGATGTGAACATTTTGGTCCATAGTCCAATACCCTGACCACTACCATAGTCCATTTCTTATAATTCATAAAAAACTTCAGTTTACTGAAATAAAGTTGAATAAGATTTGTGTTAAAATAATAAATGATCTAAATAGTATTAAAGTAAGATTCTATTTGATCTGATTATAAAAAAGGGATACAATTAAATGTAATATTTGTCATTTTATCTTTTGATTAAAAAAAGATGCATGATATGATGATACATATTTTACAAATAAATATAAAGGATTTCATCTAAATAATATAAACCAGGTTAGGGGTTGCAGCTTAAATGGACACAATGTCGTATGAAGGCACTTGTGCTTCAGTAAAGGGAAACTTGTGCACAGTTTTTACAGAATGCAGTCAGTTGGTAAGCTGAAAAATAGTTTGTTTTTAACAGGAGAACAAAGAGTTAAAATCTGGTCCAGGCATAAGCCTGTTGGAGTTTTGTGAGCAGCGAGCATTCTCTTCTCTTCTGTGATCATGTGATTGTTTGTCTTTAGTAAACAATTTTTCAGTTGTGGGGATTGACATTTACATTGACATTTCACAGTGAAGCAGCTCAACAGGTACTGGCAGCTGAAAAAAAAATCTCTCCACACCATGTCTGCCTCCATGCTTAATGCTGCTAGAGATGCAGCCACTGTTAAATTTCTAATTAAACACCTCTCGAAGCCTTCACTGAGCAAGGCAAATCGAGATTCATCAGTCCATGCAACTGTACTGAGTTCTTTAATGGTATTTAGAGAGCTATTGTAATGGTATTACTTTTTTATTATTACAACATATAATAATATATAATATAATAATAATAATAATAATAATAAACTGCTGTGGCCTAGCGGTTAAGGTGTACCGGACTCTAGATCAAAAGGTCCAGGGTTTAAAGCCGACCTTTGCTAAGCTGCCCTTGTTAAATCCTGTAAATTCACACGGCTCACAAAAAAAAAAAAAAAGAATATGAGGAGGTTCCCACAAAAACTGCTGGACAATCTGAACCTGTCCATGTATAATTAGTAAGTGTTTTGGCAGTCTTGGGTGACCATGCACCTTACTGGACAGCCAATGTGCGACACTCTCGTCCAGTTTGACATGCTTCTGTTCCCCCCTATTAATCTGTCACTTTCTACTCAATCATAATAATCGAGTTTGCATCCACTGTGTGTAATCAAACAATTTTCTTTGACTTTTCATTTGCCTTTCTGATGATTTTTTTTTTAAAGTGCCTAATTTTTAATCACTGTTTATTTTGAAATATCTTCTAATTTCCACTGAATGCTCCTTTAGCATCTTTGTTCCACAGATATTATCTTAAAATATAATTAATTGTTCTATATCTACTGCTGAACCACTCAGAAATGTTATTTTTTTCTAAATGGTTTTATTATGCAGCAGTGGATGTTAACACGTCTAGTTGGTCTGATTATTGACTAATAGTCTGTGTTTAAGAACTGTATAATTCAGCAGGTGATCATAGCTTGAATAGGTTTGGGTCTTTTCAGATTTATTCTGGCAAAGTAATTTGTTGTTTTTATGTGTTGAACAATTCTGTTAATAGCTGATATTGAAATTGAGATTTCCTGTGGTATTTTTTTGGTTTTGTAAAAAAAACAACTTAGATGCTAGGGTTTTATATCAAATAATTACAAGGATGCTTACCTGTTTCCAGATGTAACTGCCAAACTGTTCATTAAAAAGTCAAATTTATAAAAGCAGCTTTAAGATGTTGTTATTTTAAAGGCCAATTCCAAATTCAGCAAGCTTAGGACAACAGCGGAAAGGAAAAACTTTCTGAATGTAGAGGGAAGAAACCAAGTATCAAAAGAGGACCATGACTGGTAACTGAAATAGTGAAATTAAGTAAATAATAGCAGTTAAATGAAATAACGTAAACGATTGGAGATATTGAGTCCTCAGCAGGAAGTGCTTGCAGGCACATGTCTCCTGATAACTGAATGATGGAGTTACTGCACTCTGGTGTGGCTTGGCCATGGTGGGACTGGTTTCTGTTGATGAAAACCAATATAATAACACCGAGATGGAGAAATATCTAAGTGTGCAGTACAGGAACATTAGCTCGGAAAAGAGCACAGATACTTTGAAGAGCGATAGTATAGTAGTAAGCAGCAAATTCTTGGCTTTCTTAGTTTTTGCTAACTTGCTGACCAATTAAAGTCCTTCTCTCCTTTTTTTTAACCCATGCACACAATTTTAACATATGTTATGTTTTTGTAATTTGCCTTAAATCCCAAATGGCTCAAGGACTAGCTTCTGTTGAATTCAAATTTAAGGTGCATTACTAAAATACTTATTTTTGACTGGTTATGGAGGTAAAAAAAAAAAAAGGTCAGATGGCACCCTGTATGTTTTAAACATATCCTGGTATGAGTATTTATGCACCAGCACAGAAGTCTGATAAGGAGGTTCAAGCTGTGAATAACTCCAGTCGGCTACAATCCTGCTGGCTTTATCAGATTTCTTGATTTCAGATAAGGGCCTTAATCCATTTTTAGTTATTGGAATATGCTGTTTACATGACTGCTTGAATAATCAGATAAGTGCAGAAATTCAACATAATGAGACTGTGTGTGCATGTAAACATGTAAATGTATAGCTATCTTTTGGAGACTGTGTACCCTTAGTGCACCCTTTATTGCACACGTAACCCCATATTGGAGTGTTCAGCTCAGTCATCTTCTGCTTCGTGTTTGATTTCTGATCATAAATGGTGCGAAATGAAAATGAAGTTGCAGATTAGTGCATTGACCTTGGTGTTTAAACTGTAGCCTGTATTTAGGAGTGGTTATAGTTGTACATTAAAATCTATTAAAGTATTTGCCCAACAGTATTTCGCTTAAGATTTGTCTCAAGTCACTTCCTTTTTAAAGCGCTTCTTGCTTATACTCTTCCCACACAGATGCCGGCAATAATACATGTGATACTTGCAGAGGAATTTATAGGCGACTCTTTTCTTTATCCAGATGCTTTGGCGTTTGGTTTGTCAGGATGTTCATAATGGCAGTAAACATTAACAATTTGATGGCTGAGATGGCCACGGATGCCGATAGCGACGTTAAAGAAGCCAAATAAATTTCTCTAGAACTAATGACAGATTTCCTTTCAACAAAATACAACCAAGTGTATGCCAGAGACATGCTGAACTGGCAATAAATTTCCCCAAAACCAAACCTAATAGAATGAATGTGAGTTTGCATATTTAAAGAAAAACTTTGTTCACTGTATGTTCAATAAATTTAGATTGGAATTAGTATGATTTGACTTTTTTTTTTCTGCTTATATTTTCCAAAACCTGGTGATATGAAAGGTAGCAGTTATTGAATGGTTGTGTGTAGGATACAGTAAGAGAAAGATTGATTTCACTTCATTCTGACAGAGCTGCATCATTTCAGTATCTGCTGGCTTTCTTTAAAAAGCGTGAGCCCAAATCGTCTTCAGCATGACTTTTATTGGATGGTTGCTGTTGCTGTTTTGCTGTTTTCATGCTTGTTGTTTTTTCCCCTGTGGTTTGCTCGTTTGTCTGAACAATGTTTCCCAAATTGTAATTGTTTAAATCTCTGTCCCTTAATGGTAGATCAAATTGTTTGAGAGATGGCTGATATAAATAGTGGTTTTATTTACTTGTTTCCTTGTCTGTACTTGGCATTTTTGGATTGTTATAAGCCCTGAAGCATGTGGCTGAAACTGAGCTCATGCTTCCTTGACGTGAACTCAAACATTCCAGCGTTGGAAGTACCACCTTAAGAACCATTGGTGGAATCTGTTGTTATTAATCATACATAGATGTACATAAATATTTTCATGCCTGTAGCTTTTACCTATTTCTATGTTGGTGAGTCACACCCAAGTGGAGTCTCCCAAGCCACCTTTCCTTCCTTTCTGGACTATATGAAAGAAAATGGACCGAGACGGGCATATTGGACTTGAGGCAACTTCAGGACATTTCAAGTGAATGTTTTATTTAGGTCTCAGTACAGCACTGGCAGTGTAATGGTAACATGGCTATCTCAGCCTTGGGGGTGAGGGGGAGCTCACCAGAGGGAGAAGGGAAGTCAAGCTACCTTAGCTGTGAAGTTAACCAGATAAGGTTGTTCATTTTTCTCCTTAATTTATGACTGCTTTTGTTTTCCAGGAAAGGAATGATAGATTTGTTTTCTGTGGTTTTTAATGTTCAGCTATGAGAGAAGGAGAGGAAGCATATCTACTCATGCATTGTTAGCTGTAACAAGATTGATGCATGTGCTTCTTCTGTGATTTTTTTTTTTTTTTTACTCTGACTGATTGATATTCCCTTAGTGAACATAAATTACATCAAAACATGTTAATATTTAAACCTCACACAATTCCAGTCCCCATCCTGTAAGATTTCATTCCTGTGATAAAAAAAAACTTATATTCAGGTCATTTTCTTTAACCTTGGTGTGCTTTTAATGAGTTGATATTACAGGACAACAGTTGTTGGACTCCCTTGACTAAATGCTAAATTTTTAATGTAATGTTTTATGCACATAAATAGAGAGAGGAAAACAAATAACGTTTGCAGATGGGTGATTTACACATACAGATTAGCCAGAACATTAAAACCATGCTCAGGCTGAATAACAAACAACGTTATCATCATTATTAATTAAGTATTATCAACTTGCTACAAAAGCATGTGCGATTCTTATAGTTAATGTACTCGATGCAGGAGGAATTTTCAGAATTAAAGACCTGATTATTTTTAAAAGGGGACAAATCATTTTGAACCTGATGACTGGGTTGGACCATTTTGGAGCAGCAAGAAACCGACATCCAGTGGTCTAATGAGGGGAAAGCCAGGAAGTGTTGACAGGGTGTTGCCGCCCAAGGCTTATTGATGTGTGAGAGCAATTAATCCTAGCCCATCTGGTCTAAATAGACAAACTTGCTGTTATGATACAGGTCACAGAAATGTTCAGCGCTGGTTATGTGAGATGTGTCATAACCCACAGTGCAGCTTCTCCTGCTGAGCATGTGGCTGCCTAGGCACGGTCCTGTTGTACACCCCTTGTACACCAACAAGAGCACGTGCAATCATAAGAGTTGCAGTGTGTCAGAATCAGACATTGGAGCAGTTTAAGAAGGTTGTATGGTCAGATTAGTCCAGATTTCCTTTTCATCATGTGAATGGTTGGGTATTTGTGCACTGATAAGCTGTTGAAGTTGAGGACCGCAGTGTGATGCTCTGGAGAATTGTTCTGCTACATCAGGTGATCACTTGAACATTTAAGTGCAACAGCTACCCAAACATTGTTGAAAATCAGGTGGTTTTGACGTTTTGGCTCATTGGTGTAAGTATATACCTTTTAATATAAGGTGTATGAAGTCTTTACTGTGCACCGTGTCCATGTGGGAAGACCACTGAAGAGCACTGAACTCGTATTGGAAGTAGCCTAGATGATGGCTATATTAGGGCCGTGAAGGGAAGCTTATGTTTAACAGCAATATTCACATAGGCTGTGCCATTCGAGTGACAATTGAGTGGTGATAAACTGGTGTCATAAGTGTGCCAAGATATCAATCCTCGCACTATTATACATTGTTTTCACCAGCACGGACTGTTGACTCAAGGCATTCTGGATCCATGAATTCATGGTGCCACATTTTGACATGACTGTATGCTTTCCAGAAGAAAGCGTTAATCTAATTCATCAGACCAGGTTATGTTTTTCCCCAGTCTTCAGTTGTCCAGTTTTGGTGGGTCTGTGCCCACTGAGATCATAGCTTTCTGTATCTAGCTGACAGAGGTGGCACATTTTTTGCTTTTATAGTCCATTCACCTCAAGGTTTGACATGGTTTTCGTTCTGAGATGCGTTTCAGTTCTAGCTCTAAGTTGTTGGCTTACTTTGTTACAATACATCGGTAGTGACTTGAGTGTATATATTGTATAGTCTTGAGATAGCCTTGTGTTTCTCTGAATGCTCGCTGATTCCGATAGTGACCTTAAATAATCCAAACAAAATAAGATAATCTTTAATTCTGAATCCATATTTCTCAGCTGTTTGATCTTTCAGTTTCTTTCACAATATCATCGGTGACAGCATTAATGTTTTCCATCATTTGAGTTTCTTGTCATCGGATGATTGATTTGGAAACTGATTTTTTTTGCTGGTTCCTTGGTTGGTTTAAGCCTGTTGTGAAGAGCCGATTTCAAAAGTTTGTCATAATCTTCATATTTTGCTGAATGGTTAGTTCACACTGGTGAAATAAGTTATTTGCTGAGCTGACTAACAGTAAACAATTTTTGACACAGTTTGCAAATTGCTGCCTTTTGAACAACCCACAACTCTTGAAAGCCTTTAAAGCTAATGATATAGACTGTGGCTGGTGGTGTCTGTATTTTGTCTTGTTTGTTCACTCATTAATTTCAGTCTCATTAACTTCACAACTTCACAAATGTAAACATTCATTCATAGCCATTCTGCAAGCCAGAGAGGTTGGCTGCTTCCTTTTTCCACAACGGTCTTAGTTTACTGATAATGGATGTGGTCAAAGCTGAGGAGAGCGTTCGGCTACTGCATTTGCAGAGACTGATTAACAGTGTGTGCTTGTATAAGTATTTATACACGCAGCTTTTCCAGTAAGTGATAAATGTTGATACTTGATCAAAATTGGCTTTTTAAGGAATGCCTTATTTGATAATGCTTTTGAGCTTGAAGTATTGAATGCTCATAGGTACCTAGCCTCAGTATATTAAGTAAACGGAAACAAGAGGAAAATAAAGGTTTTTGCCATTGGAGAGACCCTACAATTAGAGTTGTGTAAAGACCAAACCGTTTCCCTGTGGTTGCTTTCAACATTTTTTTCCCCACCAGAAAGAACGTCGCACTTTGCATGATTATGATCGGTGAGACACAACACTTAAGGTTGCTCATCTTGATTGGAGCCTCCCATTGTGAAGCGTGCTGCTTTTTTTTTAAAGCTCTGCCTCTGCTGCCACTTGAGGCAATGATAGATGTTGTTATTCCGATGCATGGGTCCATCTCCAGATGTTCCTCTTTTGTTATCGAGCACTTCTCTACGGGAGAGAGGGAGAAAGCAAGCAAAAAAGGGTGTAGATGCTGTTTAATATCAGACTTACTGGCGCACAAAAGGCCTGCTGCTGATTGCTTTACACAGGCTGTTCAACCCAGCTGCATCCGTTCCCATTTAACGAAAAAAAGTTACCAGAAAAGATTAGAAAACTATGAGGCCGTGTACATTTCCTATGAGAGTCTATCCATGATGAGCTTTCTGTCTGGATGATAAGTTCACTTGAGGTTAGATAGCTGTGCTTTGGTTGAAGGTGTTTGCTTGATGTGTGTGTGTGTGTGTGTGTGTGTGTGTGTGTGTGTGTGTGTGTGTGTGTGTGTGTGTGTGTGTGTGTGTGT
>JAUZST010091466.1:0-19431 GCA_034779995.1 Parotocinclus haroldoi
TGATGTGATATCCGCTTTAGCAGTGGCTAAGTGACTTTTGGCTTCTTTTTTTGTAGTAAATGGAAATGTTAGGCAAATACCTGTAGGTGGCAGTAGAGGGCTGGGGAGAATCTCGGGAAAAACAAAGAGATATTTACATACTGTACACGTTTTTGTTCCGATTAAGCGGAATTTTGGACCAAGCAAATAACATTACATTTACTTAATAGGATTTGATTCGGTACTTTAGGATTTGGTCCAAATAAGCGGCTGGTCCCATTAACCGGTGGTCCAATAAACCAGAATTGACTGTATATGTATTATGTGCATGTATGCTCTTAAGCAGATCTTTTCTGTACTTCTGTGCATATACTGCAATACACAAAAGAAGACCAGGTGGTTTACAACACAAGCCCTCATTCTTGTATTTTGATTATAACAAAGACCACATAGAGGAGAAACACTCAAATACACGTTTATCAGTAAAGCAGCTGAGAGCTTGCCTCATAACCTTTAGTGTTTACAACATGATGCACTCTGAAAAGGAAAATCATTATGGACACTGAAAACCTGTTTCTGACCTCAAGCTACAACTGTATCTTCCACCAGGACAACTCTATGCAAAATATGGTTCCAGAGCACAGACTCAAGCTTTTGACATGGCCATCTCAGTTCTCAGACATGTCTCAGAGTCTTTTGTTTGGCCTTTAGAAATAGAAATAGTTCTTCCATTTAAAAAACACTACAAAGCCTTGCATAATTTTAATGATTTAATCACATTAATTGAATCTTTCAAATTGTTGAATTAGACATTTTTTAAAGCAGCTATTTAATTTGGTATCTTTATAAACTGTTCAGCGACGTTTACAGTGTATGTGATGCATCTGCTATATCAAAGCCATAAAAGGAATTGTCCTTTTGTTATCCTCTTAAACACTGTATTTTTATAGGCTAATAATGTACTGCAGAAACGAAGCACTGTACCTTGTGAGAACAGTTCTGGTTCACACTAAAAAAGGGTATTCGCAAAATAATGTCTAATGTTAGTTTAGGCTGGCTCATGTAGACTCTGAGTTTTCCCAATAACACATTACCTAAGTCCATATTCCATACATGGAAATGCACTTACTAATAGATCTTTATCCTGAAAGGGACAAAGAGAACTAAATGTGTAAAATGAGACCATATAACATCTGCATGCCTAAATTGTTTTGAATCTGTTTTTGACTTTAGATTCACACAGAACACATCTGGACAATGACTAGGGGAGTAGGGAGTATTTTTAGCAGCAGAGCCTGATCCCCTAGGCAGGAAATCTCAGAGTAAACACTCTTTTATACACACAGACACCCCTTCAATGTTCTCCTGCTTAGCGACAGTCCTGAGTAATTTATAGCAGACACACCATATGATTTCAGTCAGCTCTGTTCTTCATCCTTTCCCCATCCCCTTATTATATTTACTGCCTTGTATAGTTTCAGTGAGCGAGCGAGAACAAGTCTTATTGTTTATTCCAATTTGTAAAACCTTTAACAATCTTCTTCCAGAGTGTATGTTGATCTGTGAGTGTGTTACTGGGCTAATATAGCTGGACCATTAGGATATTCAGGGACAAAGGGAAAGGATGAATAGTTTAAGGCTGCCGGTTTTACACTTTCCAAATGCAGATGGTTCATGACATTTATTTACTCATAAAAGTAAATCGTTTAAAACAACAATTTGTCAAATATGTGCTGCTTAATATTAACAGCCAAAGAGAAGCAAACGTAAGAATGTTGGGTAATTCTAATATTAGTTATTTCAGGTTTGAAACTGCATACATGTACCAAGCACCCTTGCTAAGAAGTATATCTGGTTCTTGGCACCAAGAATACAGATGTAGAATGGGTACCTGGTACCTCTGGTGATGCCGATAAAAGCCAGCAACATCTATGAATATATGAATGTGAATAAATGTACAATACCGTGCAAAAGTCTCTATTTTTATTTTGGTTTTAGAGGTCATTGTACTTTGTAGTTCTTTACAGACTGTAGTCCATTTGTTTTTCTACAAACCATGTTAGTCCCCATTACTCTGTTCTCTAATGGTCAGGACCTCCACATATCAGGTACTATTTGGGTGGTGGATCATTCTCAGCACCGCAGTGGCACTGATTGGATGGCGTGCTAGTATGTGTCTTGAGCTGATATAACTGGATCAGACACAGCAGTGCTGCTGGAGCTTAGAATGCTCTCCACTTCCTGTCCCCATTGTAAGGGACATTCACATTATTGCTTCACCTTGTAGATGTAAAGGCAGAGACAGGAGCTCATCCACTGCTGCACAGTTTGTGTTAGTCGTCCTCTTATCCTATATCAGTGCTCACAGCATGCTACCTACAGGATGCTGGTGGGTGGATATTTTTGGCTGGTGGGTATTTTCAGTCCAGCAGTGACACTGATATGGGTTAAACTCCAGCAGCACTGCTGTGTCTGATTCACTCAGTTCAACAGACACTAACACACTGGTGTCATTGCAGTGCTGAGAGTTCATCCCCACTCAAATAGTACCTGTTACAGAGATGGTCTACGGTGTGTAATTGTAGAACTACAAAGTGCAGCGGCCACTAAAACTTGGAAAAAAAATTATAAGCAGAATTTAAACTGAAAACTGAGTGATTATGACTTGTGCACAGTACTGTATATGTGATTATATATGTTATCCATGCCAGAACCAGCAAAGTTTTCCACAGGTTGGCGGCTGGGTTTGTGGTCCCACAGCTCATAAGTACAGGACCAGTTACACATGGTGGTACAGAGCAGTGGCGAGCAATATGGTCCAGTTCTATCATAGCTGTTTTGTGGTTACAGAAGTTACAGAATGGTTTGGAACAAAGCTCCAAAGTTCCAGGACCTTGTCAGTAGCTATGGAGTGAATGTGTGGATTTGGGAAGGTGAGTGAGACACGTCGAGCTGAAGGGAGACCGAACTGAGATGGTCCATGAATAATTCTGTTTGACTCGCTCACACTGACACGCTGTTGCAGTGCCAGGCATTGACTTGCGTCTCTGCAGGCCGTGTAGAGAAACCATGGAGACAGTAGCCTTCTACACTCAGTCCCAGAGCGCCTGACAGCCTGTGCACCTGTGCACGTACTCACATCTGATACGAAGTGCCCATGCCAGGGGAACAGCCAGTGATCAGGGAATTTAGGAACAGAGAGAAAGGACTGTTTATGAATGAGGGATTTGATCTGATGCTGTATGGTTAGGATGTGTCTTTCAGAGCAAAACACGTTTCTTCTGGATTACCGCAAATCACGCTAGCTTTAGTATTACATAATTAAGATTAAATATAGATAAGAGATTGTTGAGTTCTCATATTAAAGTAAAAGGAACCATACATCAATAAAGGTAAAGTAACCCATACAGAAAAAGTTTGAGAAAATATATTATAGTTAGATGGTATAATAAAACTTGAGACATTGTGTTTACAGGTTTGTTCGATTCAACTTCAGCTATTAAACAATACCATTCATTAAAATACAAAACAGAAACGTTTAGTTCAGCACTCTAACTGTAGAATATAGTAATTATTACCTCTGCATCCTTACTTAACAAAATCATAGCACAACAACTAAGTTTTCTGCCCTTCAAGACAGTGATTCTCTTTTCTGTCAGTACGTGACACAAGGGTTTGGTCACTCATTCGGAAGTGAAGAACATCTACACACACCACACATATACACACAAAAAGGCTCTCAGATGCTTCTATTGGGTAGTGTACCCCTTGATGAGAAATTGTTGACTGCTAGATATGCCTCTACGACAAATAAAAAACAAGTTTACAGACTTTTTACAGAAGAGTTGCTGCATCATCGAACTGAGAGAAGCAGGGTGGTCATTTTGATGAATTGATTTAGGCCATTTTGACCTAGCAGTTAGGAGGCTGTGGTCAATCCATACACACCATCAGTAGAGCATCGTTTGTTCAAGCACAAGCAGCTCCCACCATTACAATGTCCACTCTGCAGACATAGGTGGCACCTTCACTACACAACATTTCCAAGTGTCTAATCAGATCACACCTGCAATTCTTTACATATCTACCTGCAACATAACTGCATGCCGAGTTTTGCAGCAGTCCAACTTTTCTATCTGGGTGCTTTTTTTCTTGTCAATAGATATACATAATATAGTAATTCAGGATGAAGTATTGAGTTCTCTATGGGCAATTTTTTTGTTATTTTTGTGTATACATTGTAAATGTAAATAGTAAAGTTATAGACCCAAATCATCAGATTTTTTTTCAACACTTAATAATCCGCTTAATCTTTGAACTTGTCCACTGCGTGTGGGGTTTGGAAAATGTCCATTTTGCTGAAACACTATGGTTTAGTGCTTTAGACACACAGACGTGTAAAACAGATGGCCCAAGGCTTCCTCCAAAATGTGGACACTAGAGATTCATAATGTTGTAGTAGCAATCGTCCTGTTTATTATAGTTTTACCATATGCTTTCATAAGATCACATGGGTGAAAATGCCTGAAGTGGCAGAGCATGAGAACATGTGAATAGTCCCTCCAGGATGCCCCCTACCCCCACTGCTGCTGCCCGACTAAATGACTTCTCCAGGCAGGGGCAGGTGCTGTATGAAGCTGGCTGCCGCTTGAATGGAGCATCTCGGGTTTGGAAAGATCTGTGGGTGTTGTATGTGTCCGGTCAGGGCGGGAGGCCAGGGGGCCGCTGGGTGCAGGAAGACTCTGAGCACGTTCAGGATGGAGCTGTCAGTTAATCCTTCGAGGGAGAGGAAGGGAAAAGGGAAGCTGGCAGGTGTGTGCGCGTATATGTGTGTGTGTGTGTGTGTGTGTGTGTGTGTGTGTATGTGTCTGTAGGGGTTGGTGGGTGGGTGGGATGTAAACTTAACAGTGACTTTGTTTTTTCTGGGCCTAAAATGTATCCTTAAATCAGAAAAAGCTGGAACAGTACAGAAAAATGCAAATATAAAAATCAGTGTGTGTCTTACATTTAGTTTATATTTTAATGCAGATAGTATGAACCCAAGATGGTAATGTTTCGTCTGGTTAGCTTCATTTCATTTGTTAATATATATCCATTACTGCATTTTAGGTCTGCGGCGCATTCCAAAAAAGTTGGGACAGGAATTTAGGGATAGTAATGAGGTTGAAGAAACGAAACACTTATATTATTATTCTGAACAGATGACTTTAGCATAACACTGAAATCTTTACTGAGCAGAAAAGAGTCCAGAAGTGCCATCAACTTCTCTGGGTTCGGAGGCATGTAGTATAGAACAGTGAGAATGCATATTGTGGTCAGATCAATCAATAGTATAAACCATTTTTGGAAAAAATGGATATCAAAAGCTAAAACTTTGTGCCTTCAAGATGTCATCTTTTTTAGGGATGTCCATGCATTATTCAGTAAGACAATGCAAAACCACATGCTGCACACATTTACATAGGAATGACTGTGGAAGAAGTGGGACTGGACTGTCCCCAGTTGCGAATGTGTGGAGTATTTTGAAACAAAAAATGCAGAGGCGTCATCTGTGTACTTTTGTACACCTTAGGACATGTCACCTCGTATCCTCAGTGCCAACATGAGTTTTAAATGTTGTGAGACGGAATGGTAAATTATTTATTTCCATCCATTATGTTCTGTTTTAATCCTCATGGGGTCGCAGGCCTGCCGGTGCCCGCTAGGGCACCAATCCATCGTAGGGCACACATACTAAGGGCCACTTTAAAAACATCAATTAACCTAACACGCATGCCTTTAGACTGTGGGAGGAAACCGGAGTACCTGGAGTTAACCCACGCAAACGACGTGCGGACTCCACACAGAAAGGACCCAGGCCGTCTCACCCTGGGATTGAACCTGGGACCTTCTTGCTGCGAGGCAGCGCTGTGCCTCACTGAGCCTTCGTGCTGCCCGAATGATTTATTTGGAATTTAAATGCTATCCTTTAAAAATCTTTTCTGATCTCGAGCTGTAGAACGCCTCAGGTTTACAGTGTAATGCTCATAGCAATCCTAATACATAGTGTTCCTTACATAGTGATCTTAATGTAAAATAATTTGAATCTGACTAAAATGTGATGCTATCTAGATTCATGTATTTGCATTTGTTGTGCACAAATTATAGCGAGTCATTTTTTCCATTCAGTTTGCAGATCTCTTGAGCCTTTCAGATTTCCTTCCTGTCTGACACCTGGACTGGTGTGCTGTATGCCTCACCCAGTGAGAGGAAGACAAAATGGATTTCCAAATGTATCAGGCAAATAATACGATAGTATGACTAATAGATGCGCCGTGCATTTAAAGACGTATGCAAAGATCTGGGATCCATAGAACCGGTAGTGGATCATCTGGAAAGACAGCCGACAAAAACGGGCATGTGGTTTGGCAACACATGGCTGAAAGGGACTGTAAATATCCATGATTACTTGTATGGAAATTTGCACACAACATTTTGCCAAAGATTAGATTGGCATACATAATGGAAACACAGCAACCAGTTCATCCACCTTTATAGTAAGCACCCCAAAGAGAATGCAGAATGCCAGATAGCCTGGGGGTTGCACGTAGTTGTAGTTGCAAAAGTCTGCCAGAAACTGAGCTGAATCAAACAAGAGTAACAAAGGCAATTGAAAGACCATTGAAGGTGATGATATGATATTCAATAAAATGGTAAAAAAAAATGCTCATAAAATGAGCAGTGTCGTTTCATCCTCATTACTGCTTATAAAGTCAGAAACTTTTTTTGTAACGTTACAGTTTTTCAGCTAATATTGGTTTTATGGAATAGCCAGATTTCAGAACCATATTTCATTTTTATGTTATTAAGCTCTTTGTGGACATCTAGAACATAGTGGTGATATTTATATGTTGAAACTGTTTACATTTTATTAGGAAACACTTCACTGAGGTTATAAAGTGCTACTAGTCTAAGTGGCCTATGTTATTTTTGTTCTTTTGTGGAATGAGTGAAATGAATTTAGTTTAATTTTTAGGCTGAATGTAGTCTCAAAAGCCAAAATGAAAAATAATAGTGATAGTCATGTGGGTTGTTATTTAGCCTAACAACATTGTGACAAGATATATTGGCCAGATCAACCACTCCTAGTGGAAAATCTTTTTAGAAGAGTGAAGACTATTGTAACAACAAATAATGATGAACCGCTTACTACGGGCCATGAATTTTGGATGTAGTTGGGTGTCCACAAACTGTTGACTATATACAAACGGTTGCCTTTCCTGCTAAGCTGCTGAGCTCTTCACATCGACCCATTATACTAATATAATGTTTTATAGGGAGATTGGATAGCTATTCCCTTGATCCTATTCACCTGGGCTGCAACAGTCAATTTCAATAATTAGAAGGGGGTGACCCTGTATTTTGGCCCACCTAGTGGAAGTCTGTTTTTATCCAAAACAAGTGTACTCAGTGTTTATAGCAAGTGTACTGAATTACTGGTGCTGTAAATCTGGGTGTATGATTTGTTCTAAGGGAGTGTCCCATTATGTGGAGTAAATGAAGTCTACAGAGCTTTTATTTCAGGACACACAGTGTGGCGAGGGTGTATTCAGCTGAGCATGCTTTTGTAGTGCTGCTCAGAACACCAGATTAGCACAGGCCTATCCCATTCTCTCCTGTGTTTAGGAAACCGAGCAGGCAGGAAGGGCAGACACAGCAAGGAAGAATAGATGGATATCCCTTCACTAGGTTCCCTCCTTTTCCCTGTAGGCTTGGCAGGAGAGGAAAAGAAAGGGAAAATTGGAGGGTCTGAGTACATTTTTCTCACCTGAAACTTGAAATGTTATGCAGATTAAAAGTGGACATGAACCCAAATGTGTGTACACACAGGGATATGCAATTTGGCAAAAACCTATCAAAGAGTTTTGCAGTATTTTTTAGAATCACTGTATTTCATTTCTGTTCACAGCAATCATTTAACATTTACATGTATGCATTTTTCAGTTTGAGGAATGGAGGCACACTTGGTCTAAGTCACTTGACATACATACAACCCCAGGCCCCTACTAGAGGAACGCTTAGATTTGGGAAGTCTCGAGTCAAAAGACCTGGAAACCTTGACAGTTCTTATAGGCTAAACCTTGCTGGTCATCAAACTGTAGATGACTCATCTACAGGATAGAAGCAGAATGGCTAAGCACTGTAAAATAGCTGGTATCTATTCTCTAATGGGAGTCCAAGAACTGTGTAGTCTTAGTAGACACTTCTACTTAGTTGGTCCACCTTGTGGATGTAATGTCAGAGACAGAAGATTGTCTGTTGTTATTCTCTAGTCCACTAATTTGTCCACTAAACCTTCGTCAGTGCTCACATGATACTGTTTGCTGGATATTTATGGTTGGTAGACTATACTCAGTCCAGCAGTGACTGCTGTGTCGGATCCACTCAAACCAGCAGTTTCACTCCAGTGCTGAGAATCATACACCACACATATGGTACCTGATCTGTGGTGGTCCTATGGGGGTCCTTAGCAAGGCTAATAGAAGTTATGTTATGATACATTATGCAAGTCACTAGTAGTTGTTCGGCTGTAAATTTGATTATTCACATTGGTTTTTTTTTCAAGAGAGAGTTACGATTTTATATGAATTACAATATTTCAGTACAATTTGTAAGCAAAAGACGTGTACATGTACGAGTTGGGGGGCTCGGAAATATTGTTGTGCATAAAAAGGGCCCTTCAAAAAATGTTTGGGAATCTCTAATTTAGTGTGTTATGTTGTGGCTGATATGCCTCATTTCTGAGAGGTAAATCTCGTAACCACATCCATTCACGTCTTTACTGTGTACGAAGGAGTTGTATTGAGACTTCTGTTTTGGAAAGTGGTTTTTCCCATTGTGCTCCATATCTGCCCACCTGAAGTACCAATCCTATCACATGAAACTTTCCTGTAAACCAGGATTAAGCAGAGTTTACTTTTCTCAGTGGCTCTGTAAACAGTGCTGTTATTCCTAGCTTTTACCTTGTTGTGGTCCAGTGGTTGCAGCTTGTTTATTTAACATTGAGTTATGTCTGTTTTTAGGCGCAACCAGGGAAATTGGCTCGGCTCTGACTCGAATGTGCATGCGCCACCGTAGCATTGAAGCCAAACTGCGACACTTCACCAAGTGAGTAATCGATACGATCATGCCCTTATTACATTCATCCATACCACCCCTTCAATTAAGGGTGAGAGTGAAAAGTCACTGGCCATGCCAGGCATTGATTTTCCACTGTCTGGATGACCTTACACTCGCATCGATCAGTCCACTGCTTAAAGGCTCTGATGGGTTATTTTTGCAGGGAGTGAGTTTACACGGATGTAAGTGCAAGAGGTCCAATAAATGTTGGATATGCCTTTACATTCACATTGCATATTGACGCCAATATGTCCTGCTGTTTCCTCTCACTCAGTGCTCTCATGGAAAAACTGGTCACGCCACTTCAGGACAAGATAGAGGAGTGGAAGAAGACTGCAGCTCTATTAGATAAAGACCATGCCAAAGGTATGCAAGATGTCTTTAGCAATTAGAAGGATGTATTGTCTGGATTATACAGTTCTCAGCTATTTTGTCATTTTCTTTTGGCCAACAGAGTACAAGCGGTCCCGGCAGGAGATCAAAAAGAAGTCCTCAGACACGCTGAAGCTGCAGAAGAAGGCCAGGAAAGGTTTGTCACGCTCCTCGTTTTCCGTCTGTCATCACAACTGATCTGAATGCTCTGTGCAATCCAAACTCTCTACCCTCAGTTATTCTTCTGTGAGGGCAGACATAGTGTGATATGAGTCAGAGATCTTTTCTGCTGGCTGGATAAATCAGGTTAAAGGCAGATTAACGTTTACAAAGGCTTGGCTACGCGAGAAATGTTGTTCTCACTATTTGCGCACTAGCGCCATCTGCTGTAAATGTTACTTCAGTAAATGTGTTTACGTTTAATGATGTAACTGAATTTCTGTGATAAGCTAATCTAATTACTGATCTGCTGACAATGGCCATATTTGTCTGAATATAAACCTGTCCTGATTATACAAAATGTTGTGTTTTTATGCTATCTGATCAAGCAAACCTATTTAAAATGAACTCAGTCACTTTCTGCACCCGCTTAATCCAGTTCAAAGTCATTTGAGACTAAGGTCTAACTGGTAGCATTTTGGAGAAACCAGTTGCAGTCTTTGGAATGTGGGAGGTAACCAGAATAGACTGGAGGAAACCCACACCTACTCCTAAACTTAGAGTATGCAACTCGACACATGCAGTGGTCAGCCCAAGAGTCATACCTGGGTCTCTGGAGATATGAGGCGACAGGGCTAACCACGGCACCACTGTGCAAACATACAAAATAATTTTGTAGGGAAAACTGGCTCACTGATTAAAGAATGGGAGTATTACACAGAATGCTGAGTACCAAGCTGCCACTGTTGGTCCCTTAACACTCAGTTGCTTGGACTGTACACTCTGTATTAGTCTTTGTGAATAAGGCTTAATGCTGCTGGTATAACATATAGTTAATTCCTCAAATATCAGCACTGATAAGTTGGTATTGGTGGCCCCCTGAACAAGACCCTTAACCCAAAGTTGCTTTGAAGATTATAGCTGTAAGACGTTTGGGATATGGGTTTCTGCTAAATGGTGTAAATGTCTTGTATCCTCTGAGAATCCTTAAACATCAACAGTTGATAAATTATGAAAAATTGTTTGCAAATAAATAGTTTTAAGGGGCCAAATTTGAAAGCCAAGGGTGCACACTAAAACAGATTAAACTCGTAAAATAAGTTATATCAATAAACCATATTATTACCTAGATGTGAATGTGTTATAATATTTTTTATAGTGTCTCAAATATATATTCAGGCAAATATGGCAGAATATTTTGCATCCCTATTGACTTGTCTTATGCTAATGCTCTTACTCTTTCTCTCTCTCCCTCTCTCTCTCTCTCTCTCTCTCTCTCTCTCTCTCTCGCTCACTCTTGCTTGCTTGACCTGTGCACACTATACATTTTAGAACTCACAGGTATGTATGTAGGCAGTAGATTATCACATTAAACATAAACCATCATCCTGTTTTATCTTATATAAATCTTGAATCTTATATGTTGTGGTGTCTCTAAATCAGCGGTATTCAACTGCATTTCTGTCCTATATATGAGAATGACACATGCCATTATTGACTATATATGTGAACCTCAAGCATGTTGCTCTGTTCAATAGCTTAAATACACTGTAGATGAGAGCTTCAGCTTCAGAAGAAATCCATGAGAGTTACTATTTGGATAGTATTTGGATACTATTTTTTAGACAGGGGAAACAAAGGAGCAGCAGCAAATATGAGAACATTTATACAGAGACTTAAAGAAGTGAATGTTAAAGGAGATGCTCTGCTTTGTAATTTATGCCTAATTACAAATGTATGTGGTGCTTTGCTGGGGGTGCATGTGTCACTCATAGGGAAATGGGCAAAAAGAAATGTTGATTACCGATGCACTAAAATACACTTAGTAGGTGGATGTCTTATTTTCTCATTTTCATTCTCTCCATTAAAGACACAACATGCTTGTTTTAATTCATTACTTTCATTCATTAGCATATTCAGTAGGCCATTGTCTCTCATTCTCTCACTAACTCCTGGTGTTTCTGTGAGAGGTTTATTAGATTGAAGCTGATTATGTTGAAGCAACTTATACACTGATCAACCAAAACATTTAAACCAACTTTTCAGGGGGTGGGGTGGTGGGGTGGTTGTTCTACACCCAACGTGCGTTAGAACAACTCCAATGAGCACACAAGAAAATTTGCAGTTGCTGGATGTTCTTGGTTGGTTCCAGCAGTGGTGCTGATGTGATTAAAAACTTTTGGAATTGCTATGTCTGATCCGATGTCACGCCACCACCCCATCGGTATTACTTACCACAATAGAAGAAAGGTCCACCACATAAATACACTGCTCACAAAAATGAGGGGATATTTCAAAGTAAATATGAAGAGAATCCTGCAAGAACTGCTGGACAATCTGATCCCGTCCATGCGCCCTGCTGAACAGTCAATTTGAGGCACTCCCATCCAGTCTGACATGCTTCTGTTCACCCCCATGAATATATCACTTACTACTGAATCAATCACGACAATTGAGTTTGCATCTCATTTGTGTAATCAGTCTTCTTTCTTTGAGTTTTCATTTGCTTTTCTGATGATTTTGTTTAATGAATCAAATTAAATGCAATCACTTCCTATTCATTTTGAAATATCCCCTTATTTTTGTGAGCAGTGTATGTAAGGGTCTTGAAAACAGGCTTAATGACAACAAACAAACAATGTAGAGAAACAGATGGGCTAGAGCCAATAACTGTAAAACTACAAAGTGCACTTATAGATTAGATCAGATTAGATTAAACTTTACAGTCATTTGGCAGAGTACATGCACACAGCCAATGGAATGCTGTTAGCATCTAACCAGAAGTGCAAGATACAGTAATTATTTACATAAGGTGCTGTTGTTGTAGGTTGAAAAATAGTCAGATTACAAATGTACAGTGGGTTACATTACAAGGCTTTTACCTTTTAAAAGATCATGGAAAATTGTTTCTGTTGTTATATGCAAAATGGATCTGATAAACTGGGTAAGCAAAAACAAGGAGGTGATTTTATGATTGATTGGTGATTGGCTGATTCACACGGTGGCAGTCCTGGTCTACTTGTGTGCTGCTGACCTGGCATCCTGTTTGAGGTTTGGGGGCTAGATTTGCATCATGCGTGCAGGCCAGTGTTGCCTCTTCTGTTACAGAATGTCCCTTCACATCTTCACCCATCTCATGTTCTAGTTTTTGATGCCATGTTTAGTATAAATGCAATAGCACAAAAAATCATTCCACATGTTTTTTTGCTTGATTTTTAATTTTATTTTTATCCTTCTCAGGTCGAGGGGGATTGCAACCTCAGCTGGACAGTGCTATGCAAGATGTAAGTGACATGTACCTCTTGATGGAGGAGACAGAGAAGCAGGCAGTACGCCGAGCCCTCCTGGAAGAGAGGGGACGCTACTGCACTTTCATAAGCTTTCTGCAGCCTGTAGTGGTAAGTTTAGAGGGAGCGGTGCAGAATTACAGTGATGGCTTGATGTTTATCAAGTGTCTGAACGGACCGTTTGGGGTATCAATTTTCAGAACGGAGAGATTGCAATGCTGGGAGAAGCGACTCATCTCCAGGCTATTATGGACGACCTGACTGTGCTAATCACTGACCCACATAAACTGCCAGAAGCCAGTGAACAGGTGCTGATGATGTTTAATAGACTCTATATTAAAACGATCTGGGCTTTGGACCAAGATAATTGTAAAGCTGTTTTAAGACAACTCTCCACTCTAAAATGCACTATAGCAATAAATCTGGCTTTGACCTTGTAAAAGATTATGGGAAATTGTTTTTGTTGTAGGATATATAGGAGAAAAATATGTCGATTAAATTGCTTTCTTTCAAAAGCTAGATTTCTAAACAGTTTATAAGGTACAAATATTTCAGCCTAGTCGTGGTCTTACTGACTCTCTGGAATTTTTCATAGAAACCCAGGCAGTGTGAGAATGCACCCAGAGAGGGTGCCAGTCCGTCATAGGGCAATACATTCTCATTCACACTCATTTACTTGTTAGCACTTAGCGGCAATTGGAAGAAGACAATATTTTGGGAGGTGGAAAGAACAAGAAGATCAGCCTATTCCGATGGAATATTTTCAGCTCCTGCCCATGCCATCTATCAGTGGAAAGAAACCATTTAATACAGTCACTGACCACATATTACTGCATGAGTAGACATATGATGCATCACTAATCTTTTAGAGCACATAACTTATTTGCATTTGACTTATTTACTAATATATGGAAAAATAAAAGAAACATTTACAGCAGATTTTAGATGAGATTTGAACTAGTGTGAGACTGCTGTTCCTGTGTTTTGGCTGGAAAGGGTCAGATACACTCAAATCCGGTTAATTGGACCACCAGTTAATGGGACCAGCAGCTTATTCGGACCGAATTCTAAAGTACTGAAACAAATCCTATTATATACATTTAATGTCATTCTCTCATTTGGACCAAAACTCCATTTAATCGGACCAAAGAACGTGAGAGCGAATTAGAAATAGAAGCCACAAGTCGCCACGTAGCGCGATTGCAAAGCGAGTCAGCGAGATATGAGAGGATTCCTAGGCTCCCCGGGAGAATTTATGCTTTTGTCAAAGGTCAGGAAATCGTAAAAGGTGTGTTGACAAGAGCAAAACCAGCGGCAGGTGAAATGAAGGCCGTCTCATTGCTGCGTTAGATGTTTGTGGTGATTTTGTTTAAGTGCAGTCCGTCAAGAGAATGCGTCAGATCACACTGAATAAGTTCTTCAAACGTTGACTGGAATTTAATAAGAACTTGTTTTTTACAGTATTATGCTTCGCATGCTGAGTATCTATACATTGTGTTGTAGATTATTTCAAAAAAATTGTTTGCAAATTTATTTTTTAATATTTTTTATATTATATTATAATATTTTTATATTATATTTATAAGTTCCTAAGCAACAGTAGTTCTTGTACAGTAGTGTATATCACACAATATGGGTTTAATAAACATTTAATATGTTACATAAATTATAGCACGTCCCATCTTATAAAATAGGGCATGTTCGATAATAACCAGCCGGTTATTAGTACCAAAATGATCCCGTCCCGATGTGGTCCCATTAACTGGATTGGACTGTATGTACTTCGAAATAGGTCTTTGCTATGGTCTAGTCCATTTACAGAAAAATAAAATATTTATTGACTGAATGTACATTAAGCACGCTGTATCACGATATGTATTGTTATATCAACATAAAATGACCTATATGGGTCTAAAACAACCACCTTACACTCCTTTTGTTTTGCAAGGATGTGCATCATCCTGCTAAAGTAACCATTAATAGAGCAATCGTGATCATTAAGGGGTGCATAAGGTTAGCAACAATACTGGCATTCACAGTGTGTCCATGTGGGATTAGGCATTATAGAAAACATTTTACACTACCTTAAGTAAGTTAAACCAAAAAATTATAAAACATGGTAGCTTCTTTCAGTCTTCCTTCAAAACACCCTGTGTCCAGTGGAACATCTGATTTGAGTTTTTTGTTGACAGAAGTTAAAGTGTCTTTTGCTGATGTAGCCCATCTGCCCTGATGTATGCCTTTCTTTTCACCACTGTTGTAAAGAGAGGTTATTTGAGTTTACAAAGGCTTCCTGTCATCACGCCCAAGTCCTGTTATTCTTCTTAAGGTGCCCCCCCCCCGCAACACTACTGCTGCTCATTGCATGTGTAACTCCAGAGGCTGTCGTGAGTAAAATCACAGCAAATCAGCAGTTTATAAAATATCCAAACCACCCTTTCTGGTATAAACAACCATAGCACAGTAATAGTCACCCATACCCCCAACGCCCCTGCACCCCCCTAAAAAAAAAAAAGTCCGCGTTCCACTGTTTGATGTGAATGTTAACTAAAGCGTTTTGCTGGAGTCGGATAATTTTATGAATTGCACTACTGGTACATGATTGGCTGATTTGATAGCAAGCATAAAGGTCTTCTTAATAAAGCAGCCTAATTAAACTGAAGAAGAAAAGCTGCAGAAAACCCACACACGCGCGTACGCACACACAAAATCTGTCTTTTCCAATAGGTTTCAATCCACACTGGTGTGGGATTTTAAATTGAATTAAACTGGATTTTCCAGTTTTTTAATGCAGTTTCTCAGTTCTGATCAGTCAAATTGAATTCCATGTGTTGTGTCCAACATGCAGTACTCATCAGTACTTGCCGGCAGCAATCTCCAACATCAAGCAAGATAAACCCCAGCACAAAAGGCTATGGGATGATTACTGTAAACAAGCGGAATGAAGAATTTTTAAATGATCACCGTTATCTCTTCCAAATCTATCCATTACCACTTCTGAATATGCGATGATCCAAAAGCAACACATCAAATAAATAAAATGTTATATTAAAAATACTATACAACAGTTTGTTTTTCCAACCTCACGGTCTGATGGAAGCCATTTTTTCACCGTTTTTTGACTTAGCGACTTAGCCTTTTAATACAAACTCCATTGACCCGTTGCCAGGAACCGATAAGCCTTATGCACACAAGAATATGACGTATACAAATAACAGAATAAGCCTAATAATAAACTAAATTACATTATTCAATTTCTTAATTAATTAAAGAACAGCTGGACTGTGGTAGCTTAAGGTACTGGACCATGGACCAGAAGGTCCTGGGTTCAAATCCCACCTCTGTCACTGTTGGTTCCTTGAGCAATCTTAGAATTTCTTGGATTGCAAGATTATATCAATTGAAAGTTGCCCTGGATAATGGAGTCTGCTAAATTATAGAAACTTTAAAGTAATGGAAGGTTTTTCAGTCCTTTCTTCTTTGCTTATTTGCATTTTATGTTTCTTACTAACATTACTTGTGGAGTTCTCTTAAACCTAGCACTGTGTTAAGACAGACTAGGAAGTTGTGGATCTACATTCTGAGGATATAGTCAATAATAATTGTTGTCATATTCAGTAGGAATTTCAGGGCTTCTTTGAATTACTCATTTTGTTTAAAAAAAAAAATCTGTTACATAAACACAATAGAGCACCTGTGGTTGTGTGTTATTGCAAATTACATCATGGCTGTGATTATCTATGGCGCTCTAATTCAGCTTGGTCCTGACACCAAATCACGACAATCACAATAACACACTCCCGCCGATGTTCTATATGTTCTATTCTAACACAAAGTATAACACACTTTAATATTAAATATGCAGGACACTCATTTAAACAAACAAACTACACAAAGGGACTGTTATTTAAAAAAAAAAAATACTACCAGGCCCACAAATGAAAAGACAAACCTGGGCACAAACTCGTTCTTCATTCTGTCCACCAGCATCAATGTTTAATTGTTCAGAGCAGAAAAAATGAATACCAGTTCAAAGAAATGCTTTTGCCCTCTGCTACTTGTGTTACTCTTGTGCCAAACGTTGACAGTCGTTTCATCTAAATGGCAATCACCGGGCAGAATGAGCTCCAGATTCGCTCCACTTTAGCAATCCGGCGTCTCCTGACAGACATAAAGAATGGAGCAGGGCCCGCCCTCCTTGCAAGAGGCTCAGATTTATTAGTCCCATCGCCCATCCATCACATAAATGGACTTTCAACTGCATTTTAAAAGCTAATTTTCCCAGCTCTCATAACCGAAACTATCCTTCCACCAGCGCCGCTCATTATCAACCAAAGTGTGTAAGTGCACTACAACTGGCATCTTCAGTTAAATGGCAGTCCTGAGTGAGACCGAGAAGCCAGACTGTGTAAGATTTAACACCCGATTGTCCATAGGGGATGGCCTCTGTTTGTGGACGACCATAAAATACCTGACAGCCATGATTCAGACTCAAGCAGCAGAGTGGGAAATAAAAGGAATTTCATCAAAAATATGGCAGTGTTTGGGTAGGAGAGAGGCTCTGCAAGAGAAACCTTGGAGATATATCAGACTCAGTGAGACAACACGTGCTTAAGACAAGATGGGTCCCAAGACAGATGATGCTGTTACCCAAGTCTGCACACAAGCACAGACATGAGCTACTGTTCATTTCTATTAGGATAGAGAAATCCAGGATCTGAAATGTTCGCATTATGATTAGGAGGCAAGGGCTTAACCACTGAACGAAATAAAAATGAATTAACAAGTAAACAATAAGTTACACACTGTGGTTCCCAAATTCAGATTCCAGCCTGCACGAAGCCAGCATGTTCCACCCATGAGCACCTCTATTGTCTTCGATGTTGTAGTTTTATACTCTCTAACTTACAGGGTGAGTCACAAGACACGCTTTTATTTCAGAATCATAAAGGAAATTACATATCTGAATACACCAACAAATAACGGGAGAGGGGGCCTATGTACAGAACATGGTTGCCATCTTGAAAGCTGAGATACTGATCAAGGGCAAGTTTTTTTTCCAGTGGGAAGGTGGTCCTGTAACATATCAAAGAAGCCCAGAATTGTCTCAGAAATCTTTTACACGTTTTTTTTGTTGTTTTTTTTGTTCTCATGAATAGTAATTTACGTTGCGTTAACTACTTGTATAAGTGGGAACTGCATTGAAGTTTGTGCTCACCAAGGACACTTTTGGGTTTTCTTCAAGTTTATACATTCCCTCTCGGTTGGGTGCAGCCAGAGCGGTAAGTGTGTGACTATTTATGTGTTAATGTGTGATGGAACATTGTCATGCACTTAAACAATTAAGAGGTTGATTTTAGTACTGTGAAGTGCAGGAAGTTCAAAGAAAGGCATAATCAACCAAATTTTGTTGGCCACCAATTATGGGCAGTAGTGCCATGGTTGATAAATCTATGCATGGTACTCATTCAAGATTTCGAAAAGAACACAAACTTTAATTTAAAAAAGAGCTATGGTACAGCTGAATCATGAGCATGATTAAAGTGAAATCTGACTTCCTCAGTTGATTAAGCATAATTGACTGTGGTGATGTTGAGCTTCGCTACTCTAATTGGATAATTGGATGCAGTGCCTTCCAGATGTGTTACTACACAGTTGAGCTTTTGTTGTGGCCATCATTTTAATTCATGCTAACTCCAATAAGTCTTACATTTTTTAAAAGCTGATTAAATCGCACTTGGTGCTTTTTATATGCGGTGTGAAAAAAAATCGATTCAAATCACACTCTGATGTTCCATTCTGTCTAATGTAATATGATGTATTCATAGCAAATCATATGATGATTTGAAAGGTGAATCTTAAAAGAACCTTTTGATAAATATTAGGATTGTTAAGTATGTTCCCTTCTGGCTGTAATGACAGTATGGACTTAAACTTTTAAAGACCGTACTCATAAATACTCACGACTGTTGAAATGATGAATCTGTGATCCAAACAGAAAATAAGCAAAAAGTATTTTTATGTTAAGCTTTTTTTCTTCCCATTTAAACCCGTTATAAGTAAAATGCTTAACATAATGTTTACTTTCCTTTTGGACCACATTTGCCATTTCACCAGTAGAAAGTTATTATGACCAGCAATAACAGGGAGAAAAGTATGGACATTAAGCCAAGTTAAGTTATTTACACGCACGCATGCACACACACACACACACACACACACACACACACAAAACGTGTGCACGCAAAAATGAATATGATGCTATTAAAAAAGAAGCATTTGATTTTATTTTAAAAAGTTGTTTGATTACAAATAATTTGCAAACACAATTGTGGTGACTGAGTCGAAAATGACATTCATGGGGGTGTAACTGGGTGACTGTTCAGTAGGGTGTATGATCACCCAAGACTGCCAAAACACACTGACAGTGATGGGGCATGGACAGGATCAGATTATCCAGCAGTTCTTGTGGGAT
>JAUZST010091477.1:0-19427 GCA_034779995.1 Parotocinclus haroldoi
ATTCGTAACCCTTTATTCTTTATTCACAATACTTCATTAATTCATTAATTTGCCGAGGACTGAAATAACGAGTACCAAGCTATATTTTCTCATAGGGAATACGTGAAATGAATTTGTCCAGAAAACCCACACTCTATTCACCATTCTCTAAATATACAGATCATGAATTTGTGATGTACGTCGACCATGCTGGTGCAAATCCTGTGTAGAGTGAGTGACCTGAGTGGGCTCAGTATTACGTTTATTTACGCTGACTGATAATGGTTTATATCTGGGTTAAAATCACTGACACTGTGTAAACAAAATGGTTGAAAGCACACGGCTTCCATTTCTTACAAAAAGGCCTGTAATAGTGATCTGCCTGACCATACACAGTTCCACTGGGCGATGGTCCATCCTAGGTGCCTCCAAGCTCAGAGGAGTCGATGCCACTTCTGGACATGGTTAACATGGTTACATTTTAAGTGGTATTTGTGAATGTAACTCATGTAGAGCTTGATAAAGGGTTGATAAAGTAATCCCTTCTCCATGTAGTTCCATCAGCCCTTGAGGAATGACTGTGGCGTTCCTTCAGATTCCTTGCATAATTTTATGCTGCTATGCACTGTAGAGCATAAATAGTAACTATGCAAATTAGAGAAAATTGTTTTTAAACACGCTTTGGAATATATTTGTTGACAAACTGCAGATCCTCTGTTCGTCTTTGCTCCTCTTTGTGTGGATCCTGATTTTGAGCTAATTCATGATTACAACTTAATCCGACTACGAAAAAAAAACACGGAATACCTCAGGCTCATGCTGTCTGCAGTTTCATTTACTTAATGAAAGTAAATGTAAAAACAAGTGTAAATGTAAGTAAATGAACAACGCCGGTTTTAAAATTTAATTTTCCATACCGTCCCAACTTCTCTGATTCTGGGTTAAGATAGACGTGAGTCTAAACGAAAGTGAGTATTAATCAGTTTTATTTTAGCAAAAGCTTAACAATAAGAATCGATACGAAAGAAGCTTTTCTTGCTGCTATGGAACAGTTCACTCACATGAATTACGGCACATGCAACACACAAAAACAAGCAACGGTTGTCCGTGTTTAAGTATAAAAAGCATCAAATACACTGTCCAGCTATACAAACAGGCTTCATTCAGTAAAAAAGTCACTGAGAATAACCAAAAAAGGATTTCTCCAGCACACTTATCCAAATGAGAATCCACACATACATCAGTTTCCCTCCAAAAGTCAGCTGTACAAAGATAAAGTGGAGGATCCAGCAGAGTGCACTTCCAAAAACGTCTTCAATTATTAAATACTGAGCCAGATTTAGAGTCAAATGATGTGTTTCTAATGAAATCTAAAAATAAGCCATATTTCACTTGGTTTGATTGGAATGAAGGGAGCTGGTACAATAATAAAAGGCATATTTCATCACACTGTGCAAGGAGCTGAAATGAGTTCCCATATAAAACGGTGTATTGTAAAATAAAATCTACAAGCTAAAGACAGTGTTACTGGTGCATGTAGATCAGTACAATTCTCTGTGATGGACTCGGACATGTGTGCTTGTGAAGGTGAAACCAGGCAGGTTTTCTGTCTCTGTGCTAATTCAGAACTCAGAAAGTTTTATCCCAGGTGATCTTCTGGTTTTCTGTCTGTTCGCAAACTCAGATCTTTGCTCACTCGACATTTGACTTCATGCCCCCCCAAAAATGTGACATATCTATATTGAATCCCAATTATAGAAGAAGTTGAGCTTGTCAGGACTTTTTGATATCCCGGCCCACCTATGTCCTGGTGCCACTTTTGCAAGTTAAATGAAAGTATGTAGCATTTTCATAAAGTTTCTGATCTGAGAAACATAAAGAGCCCAATAATCTGAGAATATCTGCCAATGAGTTTTCCATCACATCCCCTAAATACATTAGGTGTTAACCCTGCAGTCCGTTAGCTAAAACGATACCAGAAGCAGCTGGCATGGTGCAGCAAGTGGATAGCATGGAGAAGACCGCAGCCTTTCTCAAACCCCATCTGTGTGGACTTGCTTTTGTCATAAACATACAACACTGCTGATCTCCCAAAAAAACGAACCCCCACTCCAGATTTAACTATGACAGTTCAGACTTCACCTTCTCGTGGTTTCCCAAGAATCCATGCCCTAGTCACATTAAGTTCATTTTCTAGAAATATCTGAGTTACAACACTAAGGGAGTTTTTCCTTGCCTCTGCTGGCCTTTCAAGATTAATAGACAATATCATGTTGTAAAGCTCCTTTGAGACAATGCTCCAATGTAAAAAGTGTTATATAAATTATAATAAAAAAACAGCTCTCCGTTTAAGAATGTTCACTCAGACGAGCCTTTTCATTGCCGTTTGCCTCCCCAAAATACCAAACAGATTGACGCCCCTCATCACACGGTGGAGAAAGGAGACTCCATTATGAGACTCCCTCGTTTTCCTAAAATCCTATATAAAACATCAGCAATAAACCAGAATCGTGGTTTTCTACCTGTGGAGTGTGTCCCATGGGATGTACTAAATACACAGGACTGCCCTTCCAGCAAACCAGCATACCTGGCAACCAACAAAGAGATGAATAACTGAACCCAGTGCTTCCGGTGGCAGAATTAGACCTATCCAATACATCCCAAAGTTGAAGAAGCTACCCACGCTGAACCATCATTAAAAAAAATAAACAGTCTGACTGGGACCAGATTCATGAATGTGGTGTCTTAAGAAAATAAGAAAATCTTCTCATAGGCTCTCTGTTCCTTGAGAAGAAAGTAAAGAAAAACTGTTATTCTTCGAACAACAACTTCTTTTTAATCTTAAGCCCAAAAGCCAACGGAATTCTGGAAAACGTGATTTTCTTTATATTTTTTCCTTACATTTTCTTAGCCGTAAGATTTCCCAACTAGCTGAAAAAAGTAAGCATCTAAATTTACCAAACTTTATTGGAAATAAGGCCAACATACACACAACCAGGTGATGGTCATTCTAAAAACACAAACGTTCTCTGCGTAAGGAAAGCAGATCATTTAATGATGGACGTTCTGTAGGAGAGACGAAATTCCACAAAGGTCCCTTAAAGACGTGCCAAATCCTTTCATCCTACCTGATCATTTATTCCCTACAAATGTAATCCTATACCCAGCAGAGGACTTTTTTCCCCACTCTGTTGGCTATTTCTTCCACCATCATCCCTGCATGTTTTTTGTTTGTTAAAATTCTTTCAACTTTCTTTTTTTTTTATGGTTTTCCACCATTTTGCCATCCTCTGAGCACATAAAACACTGACAAAAATATATCGTAAGAAGTCAAATGCCAACATAACCCACATAAGGGAACAACTAAGTACTGAAGTAACTAGATTTTCTTAAGATAATATTTGAGAACTGCTTACATTTTGTTTAGAATAGCATTTCAGGACATTCTTGTAAGCTTTTATTCTTAAGAGAGTTTCCATGCATCTGGCCCCAGGTTCCAAAATATTTTCTACAAGCGAGTCACATCCCACAAGTCTTTCACTTGCCTAAGATACTCGACATGTTCTTAATGATGAAAGATTTATCAGTAGTCATTTCACACCACTTCCAAAAGATGCATTACGTATTCAGGGCAGAAGCTAGACAGCAAATGTCTGGTGTCCTGTCCACAGTCTTGGTCTAATAAAGGGCTCCTTCTTTAAACACATTTCTGACTGAGACAACTAAGAATGCTGGTTTCTCTAGGTTGCCAGAGGATAAAAAAAAAAAAAAAGAAAACATGATCGACATGATCTCTGTGAGAAAGCTTACTCTGTTCGTCCCTTCCCGACTCTTATGTAAGAGCTTACTGGCTTTTAATTTTTTAGCTTCCCAAAATGACGCCTCAAATATTTCCTTTCTATCTTTGGTCAAGTTACACAACGTGTTCACATTGCACCCCATGCCTAGCTGGTACGACAAGCTTCGGCTCTACGTCCGTAAATAACTAGTTAAGACCTTTAGCCAATCATCTTGTATGAATTTATGTTCATGGTGGGACTGATTTCACTACAGACCCCTGACTTTAATCTACAAATCCACATTTACATTTAGTCATTTATCAGATGCCCTTATCCAGTGATTCAACCCTTAAGATCCAAGCACTTGTGGGTTAAGGCCCTTTCTCAGGGACCCAACAGTGGCATCTTGGCAGAGGTGAGATTTAAACCCTGAATCTGATCTTATATAAATCTGGTATCTTAACCACTAGACTACCAAAGTCCAACAAACACATGAATGCCCCAAAACAATTCCACATTTGTACTTATTATTGTAAAGATATTTAAAAGAGTCCAGGCATACACTGTGAGCACACTATTATTAATCCGATTTATTCGTAGCCAATTGGATTTCGGTACTGGTCTGAATTTGATCTTGATCAGCTCACGGCTGGCATTTTCTGTGGAGTTTCAGCACACCGCATGGCAAAGGTCAACAACGCCACATGCTTTCTCGACATTTTTTTTACATACAGGGAGCGATTTCCTGCTGAACTGAGTGCTTGAATGTAACAGTAACTGGCGTGGAGTGTGAGGACCCGCGTCCCAGCGTGTCAATCAGACCGATTCGTTTCGCACAGCGTGAGCTGATAAGTTGCAGCACAAACGACGAACGATATAAACGTGCAGTGTGAGGTCCCCGAAGAACAAGATTTACAAAATCGCACAGTGTATGCCTGGCTATCCATTGCCCAGGAGAAATAATGTCCAGTGGTATCTCGGCACTTTGATCCTCCGCCAATGCTTTCGAGAGAATCCTGGTCCCGTGCTTGACCACTTGCCCAGCACTTGACCATCGTGCTAAAACCACAGACACAATATACCAGCTAAAGCCTGTCTGAGATGCTGTGAACACCCTCAACGCTTCACAGCTGGTAAGCATCACATTGCATGTCCATTTCAAATGGTACATATCGGTCCTGGTGCTGTGTTCAAAAGCTCATATTGTTTACATATATACATACAAAAGAGAAGACTGCGAAACGATAAACCCCTCCTCAACACTAGTGACTCTAGCCATCCAGTCTCCTTAAAAAATGCTAAACATAAAAGCTGTAATGATTTCATTACCATATGCTCTACTATATCATACTGTTGTTAACACAGGACAGTGCCTTTTTGGTGGCTTCCGGAACCAATTAAACACATTAAAATGATTTCGTATGTGATAAAAGTGCTCAGCAGTCGAACTGACCGGCCTTCCAGATGAGTTGAGCCTGGGTACCACTGTTTTCACAACGAGAAATACTTGCTAGAGTTAAGAAATACTCGAGTCGACACTTCTCTCTTTTTCAAATGGTCCCCTATGAAAAGTTGTGCTCTATGAAAAGTTTCTCCTTCCTAGCTTCCTTAAGATGCTTGATATTTACAGTTTTCAGAACTCTTGCTTTCCCTGGTTTCTTACATGCTATTAATCCCCACCTCCCATAGAAGAGAAGGGAGCTTCCGATTTCCAGATTCCCTAATACTGATCCAGAAGATCCAAGCCCTCCTTTCCATTCCTTACATCGTCCTAAGTTACATGATGTATTCACATGAAACTCCATCTTCAAGGGCAAGATGTTGTATCAATTTTCACAAACATCAGACCTACAGACCTCATAAATCCAACATTAACGTTCTCCCTACAACATGTTTACCCAGTCAAGCCATTTTACTCTTTCATTTGGGCTCATGTTGCTTTTGAATCGACCTCTCAAGTTCACTCAAAAGTTTTAAAGGCTTTGTGTCACACGGAAGGAAGGAAGAAGCAGCAAGCCTCATCAAGTTTTTTTAGAAGCCTATATCTTTTTAAACTGCCAAGCCAATTTCTGATGCTCCTTTCTAAGACAAAAAGAGGAAAACCTCTTCTTTTTTTCTTTGCTCTTTAAAATACACAACATATTCACCTTGGATGCCACCTGCTCTACAGGTTCGTTCTTCTACCACTTTAAAGACTTGCTGGTACATGGCCAGATGCTGGTGTATAAAAACAATGTTCAGTTGAGCACCTGGACCTCTCCAAAGTATCGAGCCTAGTTCACAGTTTGGGGCTTTCGAAGTCCTCCGTCTTGTAACTGTTAGTCCATCTGTAGGTTCTTAAAGAAGTGGTCTGGTTCAGGATGCGGCATTCTGGGATCCCACTCCTTGGCTTGAATGGAAGGTTTATGGTGCACCAGAGGCACCAGATCTGGATGTGGAGGTGGTGGTTTTAAGCCGAATGAGTCCACCTTAACAGGTCCGTGCTCCTTCCTGGGCATTGTTCGACTGGTTTCTGGGATCTCTGTGCTTCCGTTGGTGCTGCTCCTCCAGTCCCAGGTGTTGGAGCTGACTGAAGATAGACGGACGACTGGGTGATGAGTTGCGTGGGCATCGATAGTGACAATGCTGCACCTGTCACGTTCGGACGGAACGCGGAAATACGGAGACTCTGAACTTGATGCGACGCTCGACGTAGCACACGACGAGGCTGTATCGGAAGACTTCTGATTGGAAATGGCTTGACTGGAAAGACGTGGAGGTTCTGGTGTTGCCGCTGGTATTGGAGTTCCTTTGTTCACCATGGAAAGCCATTTAGCTCTGGTTGTGGCACTTTTTGGTGATACGGGTGGTGGTTTGGATGCTTCTTCTGGGATGTGAACCAGCTGCGGAGCACCGGGTTTTGGGGGAGCCACGACTCTGGAGTCGGCCCCTGCCTGGATGTTGGGGTACAGTGAGCTTTCATTCATTTCTTCATCTATTGAACCGCCCAGCTGACCATCATCCCTCATGCTCAAAGTCCGCAGTTCTACGGATTTCTGCTTCCACTCCGACACAAGCTGCTTCGACGAAGGGACGTGGAACGTCATGTGACGCTGCGAAGGCTCTTCCACACCATTAGCATTAGCGCTAGCTCTCGGAAGGGTGTTGCTAAAAGTCAGCATGGTCTCTTTCCCCATCGGATTCCTTGGTGCCAGAAGCTCGACGTCGGCGCTGGCTCGCTTCAGACTACCCATCGAGGCTTTCTCGCGCCGCACTTTGCGGTTCAGTCCAGCTACATCCACCGGCGCTGCTAGCTCATCGTTGCTCTCGGATGCATGTCCTTTGCTGTAGACGGAGTCATGACCTCGCTGCGTCAGTGCACGAAGAGCATCCTTCTGAGGAGTGCAAGGTTTCTTCAGCAGTCGGAGCGATGAATATTCAGAGGGTTTGAAGTTACCCACAGCGTACAGTGCCTGTAAAGAGAAAGGGCCATGGTGTATTGAGACGCTGTAATCGCAGCAAGCTAGGAGTTTAAAGCAAAACATTTCAAAAACACAATGATTTTTGGGTTAAATACGGTGGCAGTACGTTTATGGCATCAAATTCAATTCAATTCAATTCAATTCAAAATGTGTTTCTGTAACGCTTTTTACAACGGAGCATTGTCTCAAAGCAGCTTTACAATATTATATGATCTTAAACATCTCAAATTGAGCAAGCCTAGGGCGACAGCGGAAAGAAAAAAAACTCCCTGGATGTAAAAGGAAGAAACCTTGGGAGGACCAAAGTCTTTTCGAGCACCAAGTTTAAACATGGTATTTTTCATTTTCCTTTACAGTGGCTGGAGGAAACACAATCGTCTGCATTTTGCTGGGAAAGAAATGGTTTGTTATGTTCCATGTGGAAGAGCTTAAGCGTCTGCACACAGCCCTGATCTCAACCCCATCATTTATCACTTTTGGGGAAAAATTAGAACACCAACTGGAAGTCATATCTCGTCCCCCCAAGTCATACACAGTGTCGACCCATTTAGCGTACCTTCAAGTGCTAATCCAAATTCAGATGTTCTTGATTCGTGTTTAACTGGTATAGTCAGAGACAAAGAAATCCATTGGCTGTAAAATTGTTCTTGGTGAATCAGGAGATTTTTCTCTCGTGCACAAATCACAAATGCTATGTATAGATCTTACAGCAGACGGCTTAGAATCCCTGTGGGATGAAACGCAATAAAAATAAGCCATGCTCGCTGTTGACCCAGAATCACAACCGGCAAAGCGAGGAGCGAAATTGACTGAGGAAATTACTCGTTTAATCCCAAGTAGCATAAAAACAAACAGGTTTCTGCTTTTATATGAGCATTAACATACTAGCATTCAAAATACGGATCGACGCTCCGTAGGTGTGAATGGAAATCACGAGCACTGTATGCAATTTTCGGAGGTTACTGGTAGGCGTTTGGCATCTAGTTGAAAACAATCTTAGTCAAGACACGTTTTTTTCAACCAGTCCAGTTCAGGGCAAGACAAAGAGCAAAGGAAAGAGCAAACAGCGCAGTGCTTTTACTAACTTTAATTCCAATTTCAGTGCATGTGTGGAGCTTACAGAGCTTTAAACACAGCTCGGCCACTCACGGTTTGTTTACGTAAGCTAACGGTGAGAAGGGGATAGAGTTCGGGTGTTTTGAGTGCTATTTAGTTACCCAAACAGTCTCTCTGTAAATAGCACAGCAGAAAAAGAGGGAGCGAGGAGACTAGTGCGGGTGTTGGGATCGATTTCAGGCAGATTTATAATAAGGGGTTTAAAACGGCATTGCCCTGCGGAATGTGTAGAATTGTATAAAACAAACAAAACAAAGAGAGAAAAAGGAGGTAAGGTAAGTGAGAGGTCAGGGCCAGGCACAAACGAGAAGTTTCTTTAGCAATGGAAGATGTTTAAATTGGAAGAAAAACTGTCATTAGTATTTCATATGCAGGAAGATAACTGGAATCGGCCAAAATCGGAATCAGCCGTTTTAAAAAAATCGGAAATTGGAATATGCCAAGAAAATGCGTTTCTAAGTCCAAGTCAGCACAAAGAATAAACTGTCAAGGTCAAAACCGTGTGTATTTTCTATTTAAGTCAGAGTCAAAAGAGAAAGCGCAATCAAGGTCGATTTAAAGATGATATCCATTCAGTACCCTGGTCAGTACAAAGATGTTTTAGTATTAGGAATCAGGATCAGACACATATTTACCAATCAAGCAAATAGGGAACACAAAAATATTCATCAAAATGAATCAAATCAACACAAAAATATTAACCAATAAAGGCTGAATCAAGACAAAGGCATCAGCCTACTCAGGATAAAGCCAAATTAAACTGAAGTTTTAAACCAATGACGTTTGGACCTACATTTTAACAACATAAAATCCCAGTTTGATTTTTCTGACTGTGGAAAAAAAAAAAGGTTTGGCTGATATGATGACTAAATTTAATCTAGTACTACAAGTTAGATTGTACATGACCACGCTGTTTCTTTTCTGCTATGATATCCTTCGCTTTTTCATTCCTGAATGGTTTTCAGTTCCTGACTGTGAGATTTCTTGCAGTTGTGAGGTTGTAATCTGATTTCCTGAATTCCTGACTCATCCCAAAGGTGCGTTACAGGGTCGATGCCTTCAGGGCACCAAACCTTTTCTTTACTGTGTGCGCACGGGCATCACCATGTGAAAATCAGAAATACCATTTCCCAAATTGCTGCCACAAATGTGAAACTACAATTCTTAACAATACCACTGCACGGAAGGGATTCATCCCAAGCTATCAATAATAGCAACACAATAATCATAACCAGTCAGGTCAAGATCCATCAAATACGTTATCGCCTTAGTTTAGTTACTAGGTCATTTTTTATGTAATTGTTGAGCTCTTACTCAAACCACCATCGGTTCAGGTTAAAATACGAAGATGTGTTACCAGGTAAACCGCGATTCCGGCGCCGATGACGAAGCCCACGTAGACGTCAATGGGATGGCTGCGATACTGTGTGATCTGGGTGAGACTCGCTAGAGCAGCTGCTATCGCAAAGATGAAAACCAGCACTGGCTTAAGGAGCTTCGTACTGTCCGAAATGGTGGCGTTAAAGTACATCTGGGAGAAAACGTCAAGAACATTTCATCATTATAATAATGCAATTCAATTCGAAAAGGATTCCTATAGCGTTTTTTATGAACGGAGCATCGTCTCAAAGCAGCTTTACAATCTTATATGATCTTAAAAGGCCAATCCCAAGTTGAGCAAGCCTGGGGCGACAGGGGAAAGGAAAAACTCCCCGAATATAGAAGGTCCTTCCAAACCTTCCAAAAGAAACCAAAAAATATAGTGCAAAAAGAATCTGAATTTACACTGTGATCTGTGATGGCAACATTTGTGCACGTGTGCAGTCTTAATTAGTTCCGACCCTCCAATCTGATTGGCTAAGAGACGTCCTAGGAGTGCCAGTACTGCATGTTAATAGCACTGTGACCGAAACTTTATAAATAGTGCTTCAAATTCAGACTTTGAACATGTGCACCCTAAATTAAACCCACAATGGGGAGATCTTTGAAAGACGAGACACGTAATCGAGTCGATGCACCAATACGATATACAAAATCGCTACAAAACCCCTAAGAAGAAGAGAAACTAGAATCATATTATGTACATTACGATTAAAAAATGATATGATGTATATCATAGCATTCTGCCGGTGCGAGTTCAGACACCCTTGCTGTGATTTATGTGAGCCTCGGTGGCTTTAAAATTTCACTTTATTCCCATTTGCTTCATTTCTATATGTCAATTATTTATTGTAAATATTGATGATGATTATTATTGCATCCCATTCCTTTGCTATATGTATGCTTTTAATTATTAATTTCATAAAAAACAATACTTTGGGAGTAGGGAATGGATTAATCTAAAATTAATTTAAATGACTTCTTATGGGGAAATTTGACTTCAAACGGCCTTTTGAAATCAGCTAAGTTCTCAGAGAAGGTAGATATACTTTTTTCTATTATGAAGGTTCATGAATAGAGCAATAAAATAATTGTGGTATAATTGTAACAAAAGCCGAGAGGGACGCACTAAGGTGACGTATTGGCACTGGTGTACTTATCTGAATAAATAAATAAACAATAAATGTTTTTGGACGTTCATTTCATGTCTCAGCTGCTCAGTAATCTTCAGTAAATGAACTTTGAGATGATCACACTATTTAATGGTCAGGAAAACATTATCCTAAAATATATTTGAGCTCAGTGAAGATCTCAGTAGGTGGTTATGCAAAAGCAATTTCGGACTGGGGAAGGTCAATAACATTTCAATTACAAATGAGCAGGAGCATTTCGTTTAAATTCAAGTTGGAAGTGGAATAAAAAGACAAATCACAACCAGTAAATCACAACTGAGTTAATAAGACTTGCTGTTAATATGATAACAGCGTGTTAAAGGCGTTACAGACAGAACGTGACGCAAAATAACGACACAAAAAAAGAAAAATATCTTATAGATACTTTTTTCTCCTTAGTTTATTGTGATCATTTTGTCACCTGGTTCATTTTGTTTGTCTGAAAATGACAACCAAAATGTCATCTTTGTGTAAAGAATTTTACGAGATCTTTACAAATTTTACACCAAGTTGAATCTTTTTACTCTTATATAAATCATTATTCATTACTAATAATATCACTATTATGGTGGCTCGGGGGCTCGGTGGGTCACAGCAAGAAGGTCCTGGGTTCAATCCCAGAGTGGAGCGGCCTGGGTCTGCGTGGGTTTACTCCGGGTACTCCGGTTTTCTCCCACAGTCCAAAGACCTGCGTGTTAGGTTAATTAATGTCTCTAAAGTGGCCCTTAGTGTTTGAATGTGTGTGACTGTGTGTGTTCCCTAAGATGGACTGGCGCCCGTTTAGGGTTGTTCCTGGCCTTGCACCCAGAGGGCACCGGCTGGCCCGCGACAAGATAATAGATGGATGGATATTACTATTATTTGTAATAACATTGTCCCGAACCTGAAGCTAGGGACAGGGAACAACAGGAGGCGAAGGAACGAGAAGAAGAAAACGGTGTTTTTATTCAGTTACGAAAAGGCTGCCAGCGGACAGGCAGAATAAAAATACAGGAGCCGCTTCCTGAAACACAAAAGTGACGGTGATCGGTCAGTGAGGCGAATGTTCGCAAATATAGCGTTGCATTTTTAGAAAAAAAAAAAAAATCGAGCTTGGGGTGAAAGATAAGCAGCGTTACACTTGAGCTCGTTTTAATTTGCGGTCGTCTGAATGAACGATCATGTTCAGTCTGTAATCGCCTTTAGATAACAGAAATGCACTTCATGCGGTATTTAAATCCTGGACTCATATTAGTACAGAAATATGATTTGCCACTTTTGATATACGACGAAACAGGGGTGCTGATTCTCTGATTTTCGGCTCGTTTACGTCCCTTAACAGTGCCCATCTAAAGACTTAATTAACAGCTGAATTCCCGCTGAGAGGCTAGCAACACTGAGCTAATTTAGTCTGACAAACGTGAATCTCTTTGACCTGAGGCGGATGACGGTAGCAGGGGAATAGAATGGATTCAGGGGAAGTGATTCAGCTGAGGTTTGCTTCATGCTAATGCTGAGGCTAACGTGAAGTTGCCATGGCGCTGCTGTTTCAGTCTCTGTCTCTAAGCTCAGTTAAAGAAGCGGTAAAGCAAGTGGTGCTTACAGAGATGTAGACGGCTGCGAAGCCGGAGAGCGTTGCATGCTGGGAAGGGAAAGACTTCCTGATCGGAAAGAAAGAGAAAAAAAATATGTTCAAACAAAGCATGCAAAGATCACAGCGCAATCGAGCCGTCCCCCAAACCCGAATCTGTGCAAGCGTTCTACCTTAATCAAGAACTCACCACCATCGAAACATCCGCTAATATTTGTGAGCAGTATAGTACGCCAGCTAACATCTAAAACATTAAAACAATGAACACGACCTATTGCTAACATTTTAAACCAACGTGTTCAAACCAGTTACTTTTGGCTTCCGGTGCATTTTCAAGCTGTCTGATAGAGCTGTGCTCAAGGTTCTGAGCATGCTAGCAAAGTTCAAATTCAGATTTGGCTTCTCAATGGACGAACAAAAGTCTGACTGAGCATGTGCAGAATGTATCACCTGGCAGACTGGATGGCGTACAGGTCACGTCCTGAACAGATATCCTGAGTGATGTAGGGGTCGTTATGGCAGGAGATTCCGGGCAGAGTGTAGTTTGGTTTACACACGGTGAGGAAGAAAGGCGTGTGATAACCGGTACAGAGCTGAATCACATCCGTCACCAGTGCCGTGGAACAAAGCCCGAACACGTGCACCCCTACAGAGAGATACACAGTCGAGTCGAGGCAAGTCAGATTCATTTCTATAGCATTGTCTTAAAGCAGCTTTAAAACATTATATTATCTACTCTGACCAATCCCAAATTGAGCAAGCCTAGGGTGACAGTGGCAAGGAAAATCCCTAAACTTTATAAAGAAGCCTTGGGAGGACCTAATAATAATATTTAGTGCGGTTCAGACTCAACCTCATGCCATAGTTCCCTCGTTGGCACTGGGACACTTTGGATAGAGGATCTAATTATAAATAACTTATTTTCAAATTGGGTTACATGAAGGAAACCAAAGCAGACATGGGGAGAACATGCAAACTTAACACAATAAGAGGACTTGAATCTCTGGAGCTGTGAGACGAGGGCGCTAAATAACCCAGAGTGGGATCCTTTTCTGTAAACATATTGTACGACAGTGAAATATTTACATTTACATTACAATACATTACATATATTACATTATAAATAAGGAGGAAGTCTGTAAGGATGAACAGCTTGGACGGTGTTAGAGCTTCCTATAAATGACACGGCTTGGAGAGCCTTCATGGATTGTGTATAACGTAACACACAGCTTCGGTTACTGTTATTATCAGGTCTATAGAGATCAGACTCTGGCAATTCTGCACTGCAAACCGATTGTTTTGATCTTAATTGTTGTACAGTTTCAGTACAAGCTCATTATGCATTTGGGTTTTGCTTCATTTTAGGAACAACAGCCTGGATAGAGCATGGGAAATGTGTTCATCCTCTGTTGTTTATTTATACTTCATACTCAGTCAGTGCCTGGGTTTAGTTTAGCTTGGTGAAAGCGTATGCAGATTAATTAATCTGTATTTAATTCGCTCTGCTGTACAGCAATTCAAACAGATGTGACCAGTGAAAACGTGCAATGTTAGAGCGATCCTCACCTACGAAGCGGACAGTTCTGCGCAGGAAGGAGTTGAAGTTGCAGCCGCTGGCGTTGATGGTTCCTTCGGATCCACGGATGACCTTCACTCTGGACTGCATGCAGTAAATCAGAGCCTCCGCCAACATGATCTGATCCACATAAACACAGTCTGTGTATTACTATCATTAACTGGGATTTCCAGTTAATGAGTATCAGGTCCAGCATTCCGACCTTTTAAATGATGTGGCTTTAACTTTTTGTTTTATAGTTAATGAGAAATAAATGCGATGGAATAAGGGATGTTGTGTGGAGCGTTTCACTCGTATTTTCAGTGCTATGTGGGACTCATTTACGTATCATATACACAGTTTTCATTTTAAAATGTGTATGTCACAGTAGATTTTTTAAAAAATTGGTTAAATTTCCTGTTTCACAGAACGTAAACAACACTACTGTTTTGTTTTTTTATTGTACGAATGAGCATAGATTTATCACCAGAAACATATGTGCACATGGGCAGCTGAATGTAAATCTTAAGATAAGGAAGGAACGCCCAGTTTCTCTCCCTTGCCTGCAAAAATGAAGAACAGGAGACCTTGAAATGTAGCTGCTCTAATGACGTAACAAGCTAACGCTGATAGTAAAGAAACCAGACCAAACTAGTTTTAGAGACAAAGACACCTACAAATTATAAAAGGTAAAAATACCCAGAACCCAGGGTCAGACTCTCCCGACTCGCTCCGAGAAACAGAGACTCTGAACAGCAGCTGCTCGTGCCAGAAGGAAGACCATGTTTGATTCGAAAAGAAATTGATTATCCTATGAACCTGCGTGACTGACTTCACGCTCGATCTGACAAAAGATTTGTCGAACCCAACACTTATCCTTATACGGTTTCAACAACAATTCTCATGGTACAGCAGTGGAACCTTACAATTACTGGGACCAGCATCTTACCCTCTAATCTACACCCGTCTCTCATCCAAACTTCATTTTTAACAGATGCCGTTTAGAAGACTCTGTCCTCTTATGTAAGGAAATCCTCTCTCTCTCTTGTTTTCCACTGTCAGCCACAGTAAACACAAGCAGTGTAATATCTGCTCATCGTAATGATGCTGATATAAAAAAAAACCATTTCGTTCCGTTCATTGAGCTTGTTCCTGATTAGTACGTGTGTAAGTGTGTAGATACGTATGCATTCGTGTGTGTTACCGAAGCAGCAGGGCCGGCGAAGGCGAGGCTGAGCAGCATGAGCAGAGGGATGAGCTCGTCTCCCGTCTCCACATACGGTTTACTCAGAGACTGGTCATAACAACGAAACCCAGTTTTCACCGGCTGGAGAATGTCAGTCAGCTCCAAGAAGTACAGCGAGATCATAGAGGAGGCAACAATGGGTAACTGGAAGACAGAGAGGCATAGAGGGTCGCTTCAGCACTGCTTCACACCCCAAAAAACCTACCAGTCAACTCGTCGGGCATTACAGGTCAATTCAGCTTTATTTCTATAAAATACTAGAGCCTTTCTGTCAGTAAACCGATGGCCTCCATAGCAGTTCTGTTTCTACGCTCTGCCCAATTGGTGCAATGACCGAGTCTCGGTCCGAAAATTGTGCCACGCCTGCGATCAAGGAGACGATGTCCCGTGACCGCTACAATGAGGTCGAAGGTAGAGGTTTTCATTCAAAGAAAAGTCAAACAATATTCTAAACATCGTCCCAAATCGGAATCAGCCAGTCGCATGTATTCAAAAAATCGGAAATTGGAAGAGGCCAAGAAAGTTTCGTTCGGATCATCTCTAATATTTATTTCCTCAGATAATTCTCAAGACCTTAGCCGTTAAAGTGAACAGATGTTAATCGGATGGACGTTAATTGCTGCTTACCTGTACCGCAAACCCACAAAATGGACGACTTTTTATTTTCTCATTTAAATAGATATACCCCTGTTAGGAAAATCAGCATGCATCAGAATTCACTTTGCAGATGTTACCAAATTTGCTCACGTTTCTTTATCACACAGCACGTGCATAATAAACGTGTGATAAAGTCCTGAATAGTTCACAGTGGTAGTTCTTGAAATAAACTCTTAACGGAGCTTAAGCATTATTTACACCTGGTTTATTGATGATCCTCTCTCAGCTCGTTACGTAACATGAGCGCTGGCTTTTAATCTTTGCAATCCAAAGGACAGATGTTTTTCTGTCGAGACTCCAGCTTGTAATTCCTTAATCTCAGTAACTCAGCTTTAAATGAACTGAACACATGGGATGAGACCGAAATGTTTTGACTTAAACGCTCAGTCAGATCTAACAGGATGTCTCACTTAGGATTTTCTTACACAGCTGGGCCTGAATGCCTGTGTTTGCGTATTTCTTTTCTCACCGCGGGGCATCATTGGATACTTGATGCTACCGTATTCGCCTATGCTATCCAAGGACGAGTTGTCTCCTCACAGTGCGTGGGACAAAATACACTTGTGCTCCGTTACAGTTTTATTACAAGCTGTAGCAGCTTTATTTTCTTATTATGTGCTATGACATTGCCCATTTACTGTTTAACATGATTTATGAACGGTACCACACTTCTGTCTCATTTCATATGTCTATTATGTAATCTTTAATCTGTTGATGACTGACTAAGGGAATGTGGTTTATCATATGTATACTTGTGTCATGTGGGGATAACCCTGGTGTGTTTGCTCTACCACAGACCGGACCCCATTGACCCAAAGGAACTCAAACTCAGAAGGTAGAAACCACAGATAAAGCCGAATGCAGACAGTCTCAAAAATTGATACCCAAATTCAGCTCTAGATGGTGACCTGATGACTGGACTAGGACAGGTTTCGACTCAACCATAGACTTATATTGACTGGCAGGGACCAGCAGACATGGATATGAACTGGGAACTCCTGACTGGTTGAACATGAGACATGAACCAAGAACTCTTGCCTGGTGGAACTGGTCCACCTCACCCTTCAGTCAGGGTACACAGATTATCCCGAGGCACCGAAAGAATGGCTCAATCTGACTTACAGACAAACCCGACTTTGAAAAATCACATTAGTGTAGTTCCCAGTGCTGAGGCAGGACATGAACCAGGAGGCTCAGCATCTAAACAAGGACGTTACTATGCAAAAGTGTTAGGCCACCATTAGATTTGTTGTTTTAGGAATTTTATAATGATCATATCTAACTTATTGATTATGGCATCAAACATTTCAAACTTGCATCTATCAATCAATAGTGTTTTCTTAAATATTCCAATCTTTGTGAACTTTTTCTGTGGTTTCTTGGTTGCAACCCGTCCAAAATGACCAATCCAAATCGAGCTCACACTGTAAAAGTTGTTTTTTGGGGATTTTTTTTTTTCTCTCTCCGGTTTTCTTAACTGAAAGGTGAATTATAAGTCAATTAATCAACTTCATCAAAACCTGATCAGCAAATTAGTTAAATAGTAGTCTGTGACTGAGCATCAGAAGGAGAAAGACATTGCATTTATGTCATTTAGCAGACGCCATTATCCAGAGCGACTTACATTTAATACAGTCTTACAATCCAAGCAGTTGTGGGTTAAGGGCCTTGCTCAGGGACCAAACTGGGGCAGAGGTGGAATTTAAACCCAGGACCTTCTGGCCCATAGTCCAGTACTTTAACCACTAGGCCACCACAGTCCGCCCTTACATGATTGTTGGTTCTAGATGGGATGGTCTGAATATATCACAAACAGCTGATTTACTGGGATTTTCACACACATCTCTGGGGTTTACAAAAAAACTGTCCAAGGAAGGAGAAAACATTCAGTGAGGGCGGTTGTCTGGGTGAAAATTCCTTGTTTATTCTGAGCAGAATGGCCAGACTGGTCCAAGCTGACAGGAAGGTAACAGAAACTCAAATGACTCTTTGTTACAACCAAGGTATGCAGAAGAGCTTCTCTGAATGTCCAACGCATCGAACTCTGGAGCACATAGGCCAAGAGATTGATTGACATCATGATAGTGCAGCCATAAATCTGTATGATGAAACCATGTCAATATGGACCGAAATCTCTAAGGAAGGTTTTCAGCCCCTTGTTGAATCAAAGCCATGAAGAATTAAGTTAGTTCTGAAGGCAAAAGGGATCCAACCCGATACCAGCAAGGTATACCTAATAAAGCGGCCGCCGAGTGTACAAAATGAGCCCTATTTTCGGACACAACAGTACGCTCTGGTCAAGAAATGTCTCCCCAAGTTTCCATCAGCATAATTATAGTGATGATACCGTTAGTTTGCCCTTGAGCGCTATTGCAAGCCTGCTGCTTCTGTTTGTAATATATCCCAACATGCCAAATGCTGCCATATGTCAGCATGTGAGCTACTGCTGCTCACTTCCTTCAGTTCAACACACCCTGCACTGACAAACATGAGGGGATATAGAATCACACAACGGGAGAGTCACGTATCCCAAACCTTACACAAGTACGCTAATAATAGTAAGCAGAGAGTATCGTGGCACACGAGAAGATTTAGGTTTCACAACAAGCAGTGATCATTTCATTCATTTGTTTATTTTCAAAAGGCACTTTGTCTGGCAAGACATTCACACCCTATCCCCCAAACACTGAGCCCCAGACCATAAGCCGGTCCATCACAGCTCATAGAAATGTAATGTGGAGAGTCCACACACTGGTCTTCTTATTTACAGTTAAAAGTACGTGTAAAAACATGTTTTCAATGGTTTGAACCATTTGCTGTAGAGGAAATGGTAAAAACGTTTTAATATGCATCTCCTGGACACCAATTACGTCCTCTAATTTGACCACCAAGCTTAAACATGCAAGCACAACAAAAAAAAGATAAAGTAAAGTAAACAATTTCTGAATCCTGTTTTCTTCCTAACAACAATCTTCACAGGCTGACAGTATAATAATCGTTTCATTAATCTAAATTAATCTAATTATTCACATAATAAGGCATGTATATCCACTATGAAGAGCAGAAAGACCTGTTTGCGGACTGCTGAGCATCAGAAACGAAAACGAAAGCTAACTTGCATTGGAGAGGACAGAATGTTAATAGGGCTTAAAAACAAGCGTAACTAAACAATCCCAAAAGTTGTACAATACACAAGTTCTGGCGTAACAGGAGATCAAACCCTGGGGAAAAGATCAAAACACAATGCTCGGAAATCACCAAAAGAGTGTGCTCCTCAAAAGTCCCTGAAGTGCCAAAATAATCGAGCCACAGTTCAATTCAAAGCAGGCAGGACTATTAACAAAAGCTAGTGTTGGACAAGGACAGTCCAGTGCCACCTGCTTCCCGGCATCAGTCGCCAATACTCAGGCAAGACAGGCCACCCCTTGTGCAGCTGGCTGGGAAACTAATGACATGACACTAATTATAATAATAATGAAAATGTATTAGTAAAGTGACTGCATATATATATA
>JAUZST010091488.1:0-19427 GCA_034779995.1 Parotocinclus haroldoi
CTCTCTCTCTCTCTCTCTCTCTCTCTCTCTTTTTCTCTCTCTCTCACACACACACACACACACACACACACACACACACACACACACACACACAGGTTACACTAGCATATCCGTTTGTGGGTGTAAATGACAGCTTTTCTGAGAAAAGGCGGTGCGTTTTCTTTCTCTCACATCTGTGGTGTTACTGTTAAAGACGTGTGACTGGACGTCTGCATAATCCATAATCCATAATCCATAATCTATAATCTATAATCTTTAATCTGTAATCTGTAATGGTTGGGATTAACGGAGAGGCCGTTTAGGATTGCCGGCGCGCTGTGCGTTAGTGTGTGTGCGTTGGTGTGTGTGTGTGTGTGTGTGTGTGTCCTGAATCTGGCGCTGACACGGGGCATCCGAGCGCTGAGAGGAACCTGTTCATCAGGTTTGGCACATGCTTGGCTTTTGCAGCCTGCTTTCGTTTTTCAGGGCCGAATGCCAACGGGGCAGGGCGGTGGACGGGCACACGAACCCGAGCGTGCGGCGCGTCCACTACGAGAACAGCCTGTTCGCTTACAGCCTTCTATCTCTTCCACAGGTGCAATAAAATAACGGTCATTAGAACCCGTAGCTTTGTCGATTTGACCGCGCGCCGCCGGGCGTGAGGAACATCCTGCCGTTATGACCCAGGAAGCGATTGAATCTCACCGAGCCCTCACACTGAATGCTGGTTCATTCAGAGCCAAACCGTGTCACGTGCCCGCGGTGTCACCTCGATCTATTCCAGAAAAGCACCCGGAGATCCTTCCTGTGCCACACAAAGGGGCATTGTGGGGGATTGGGAGACAAAGCGGGATGTGACCCCGGGGCGCGATTCTAGATTCTTTTTTTTTTTTTGTTTTGTTTTGTGATTGGGGTTGTTTGTGTGCTGGGATGCCGGGAGGTGAATGAGTTCTGCTGATCCGGAAAGAACGCCCGCGTGTCTGAGTCTGGCCTGGAAGATCATGTGATCGAGGTTTTTAATCGCAATTATGCCAGAAACGGCAACAGTACCCGAACGGTCAGGGGCCCGTCACCATCCCGGGATGCTTTTACGATCTTTTCTCGTATGGTTTGTATGATTTTGCCACCTTCTCAAGCGTTCAGAATATTAAGTAGATTCGGTATCGGTGGGGGAAGAACACAAACGATGTTCTCGAAGCTGAAGAGGGTCGAATATTACTCCAGTCGAAGTAGAAATCCGAAATCCGAAACGCACGCAGTGAATGAACCTAGAGTGCGGGCGTACCTAACGGAAGGGGGCCAAGAACTGACCCCTACGGGTCTCCTTAAGTGAAAGCGGTGACGTTTACAGAATAGCCATATCGTCAGGGTTTAGCTCTCCAGAGGTCTGTGTGAAGTTTGCATGTTCTCCCATAAGAGCGCGCGGGTTTTCTCGCGGACGCATCCCTGGCGCTCTCTCTTATTTCGGTTCAGGCACGCCGATGAAAATCAAACCGGTTCCTGACAGAGGTCAGATTTCTGAGGCGCTTAATCAAGCTGTGCTTAATTAAAATACCTCGGCGCTGACTTTGCGCGCATTCTTCTCATCGGCTTTAGCCCTCGGGGAGTTCTCGCTCCTAATGAGGAGGCGTTCGTCGGCCTCCGGTGGCGCCTTTCATAGTTCCCGAGGCCTCCCAGTCGTACGGGGCAACCGAACCGTCCAATTAGCATTCACTAAACAAGCGGTGACACGTCGCTGGAGTTTCAGGTTCCTCCCATCGCGGCCTCGTTCTGGTTACGCCGGCGTCGCCGGTTCTCACGCTGCACGTTTGAAACTCTGCATGAATAACCCTCAGTTATTCGACCTGCTAGCGGAAGCTATCCTGTCCGGCCCTCGTGAGCTCTCGAAACGAAGAACAATGTGCTGCCTGCTACCATCCCGATTCCCGATTCTGAGGGAGATTCCTTCAGACCGTATCAGGTGGCCTGAGACTTTTGAACAGTGCTGTAAACCACAGTGGCTCGAGTGTCAGGCTTGTCAGGTCTTTACGTCGTTTGGGACTTAATCGCAAGGACCGCAAACAGACCGGGACGTTTATTTGGGAGTCTTGGTGACTCACATGACTGGTATTTTCCTGCCCTCTGTTTCGGTATCGCTTTACGTGTCCAGGCATGTGACATTGTTTTCTCTGTGTCTCTGTGTCCCTCAGGTGCCGTGGTCGGTGAGGTCATGCGTCCGTGCAGGTTCCTTCTCCTCGTCAATCCTCAGAGTGGCAAAGGCCAGGCTCTTAGTCTGTTCGCCCGCCATGTGCACAGCATGCTGCAGGAGGCCTGCATCACCTACACGCTTATCGTTACAGGTCAGAATCAGCAAACCGTTTGGCTTTCGAATTCACTGCACTGGTTTCTTCTGATCTCGCACTTCGATCAAGCAGCAAGCGGCCTGAATTCGACGCCTGCCAGAGCGGTATGGCCCAGCACCCCTGGCACGGTTCAGTATCTCGATTAGCCCGGCGAGGGAGGGTATCGTTACTCAGTGCTGCAACGGCGACCCCTTCTGTCCAGGGCTGGCATAGGCACAGGGACCCCCGTGGTCCTACACGTTCATAAAGTATCTGTAAGAGTATTCCTGTGCACACTGGCAACCAAGTGTCTCCTGGAAGTGAGGAAGTAGTACAAGAACGAAATGCAGCTTTTCATCGAACTATTTGATCTGGAGTCAGGTGGTTCTCACGTTTTGTTGCCTTTTCGAAGCAGAAAACCTGAATCCTGTTTATCACCTTTATGGATTCACTGAACCTCGACGTTCTCAGAGCTATATTTGTTACCGGTTACATTACCTCTGTCCTACTTCATTTTGATTGGTGCAGAGTCAGTACAGCGTCCTTACGTTACAAAAAATCAACATCAGCATGTACTGCAATTGAAGCAGTGCTCTAGTATAGTGTAGTGTAGTATAGTATAGTATAGTGCAGATTAGTGTAGTGTAGATTAGTATAGTGCAGATTAGTATAGTGTAGTTTAGCATAGTGTAGTGTAGTATAGGCTAGTGTAGATTAGTATAGTGTAGTATAGAATAGTGTAGATTAGTGTAGTGTAGTATAGAATAGTGCAGTGTAGTCTGGTTTGTTATAGTGTAGTGTAGTATATTATAGTGTAGTGTAGTTTAGTCTTGTATAATGTAGTATGGTGTAGTATAGTGTAGTATGGTGTAGTGTATATTAGTATAGTGTAGTGTGGTATATTATAGTGTAGTATAGTTTAGTGCAGTATAGTGTAGTATGGTGTAGTGTATATTAGTATAGTGTAGTGTGGTATATTATATTATAGTGTAGTATAGTGTAGTGTAGTGTGGTATATTATAGTTTAGTATAGTTAAGTGTAGTGTAGTGTGGTATATTATAGTGTAGTATAGTATAGTGTAGTGTGGTATATTGTTGTGTAGTGTAGTGTGGAATATTATAGTGTAGTATGGTATAGTGTAGTTTGGTATATCGTGGTATAGTGTGTAGTGTGGTATATTATAGTGTAGTATAGTTTAGTGCACTGTGGTGTAGTATATTATGGTGTAGTGTATTATATTATAGTGTAGTATGGTGTAGTGTAGTGCAGTGTACTGTGGTATATTGTAGTGTAGTATAGTGCAGTGTAGTGTGGTGTATTATAGTGTAGTGTAGTATAGTACAGTGTAGTGTGATATATTATAGTGTGGTGTAGTACAGTGTAGTGTGTTATAGTGTAGTGTAGTATAGTGTAGTGTGGTATATTATAGTGTAGTATAGTATAGTGTAGTGTAGTATAGTGTGTTCCCAGTGGAAATCCTTGTGTGTTTGGTGTAGTAATTATTAGTAATAATTGAGAGTGGATTGATTTTGCCGTTATATAACAGCCTGGTTATTTGCCGGTACAGAAAGTAATAAGAAAGATCTGGTTGGACTGGCTGGTTTGTGACAGAGATGCTGAGCTGCTGAATGAAGTGGTGACCTCGCCGTTATGTAATACTGCACTGTAACACAGAGCCACAGTCTTTAAAGCACTGCTTTGTCTGCTACAGCCTTCTGCGTGTGTGTGTGTGTGTGTGTGTGTGTGTGTGTGTGTGTGTGTGTGTGTGAGAGAGAGACAGAGAGAGAGAGAGAGAGGTTAATCCGAAGTCATCCTGCAGGGCAGCCGAGTCCACAGCGAGTCCTGCTCTACTTAGAATAGCAAATCAGCTCTTTTATAGGAAGGCAGCTCAAACAGAGGGAGGATGGTCAGGCTGCAGATTTCAGGGACAAGAACAAAGTATGGAGACGCAGAGACACCACAAAGGGATAGCCACCAAATCAAAAGGTCCAATAATTAAAACAAAGAATATTGAACATCCGTCCGATCCATGAGCTTCAAAATAAGAATGGCTCATAACAGGAAATAAAAGTCGCTCGTTCAGCTTTACCCTGCCAGTCGAGACTAGGGACTAGAGATTGGTTGTGACTCGGTGGATGTGTTTAGAGACTTTTTCGCGTTACCCATTTATACCAAGCTGTAATTGATGCGAGTGGTGTAGCGCGTGCGCCTATCCTATTGTAAGTAGTACTCCTTTTTACTCCTGTCCTATTCTCTCTAATCTGCTGTATATATATATATATATATATATAAAACTAATAGCGTTTTTTTTTTGTTTTTGTTTTTTTTTAATCTTCGTTTTTCGTTTTGATTTTTATTTATGCATTCTGTCGAATGTATCGGCCGTTTCAGATCACCCTGGGCTTTCCTTGTGAAAATACACTCTCTATTTACTATTTGCATTAAGTTTTCGGTCTTAACCGGTAACTCGCGTCTGGTCCACATCCATATTTCGACCCATTTCACAGACCTAGGGTAGATCGAAGCGTTCAAAATGGCAACCGTAGGAGTTTAAGTCTGACCCCTGTTGCCGGGTTGAAGGCACTTTGGGACAGCCAGGTGGTTACGATCTCTAATCCTGAACCTAACCAGGCTCGGAGCGAAGGATAAGAAGTCTGCTGGTATCTGTTTTACGAGACAAGGCTCTGATAAAACGGAACATGGTACAGAGATTAAAAGCGGGGTCAGATTGGACGTTCGTGTTTAATGATTTCGTGTTTTGGCCGGCTCGGTGCGTGCTTGGCTCCCATCCCTCAGTAGCTCAGGCTGTTTAGCGCGGTACTTTAAAAAACGAGAACAGAGCAGAGCCCAAATGTTACCCGAACGGATAAGGCTGGAACCAGGACGGATTCGTCAACCGTCTGAACCCTAACGAGGTTCTGATCTGATTCATTAGTGCCGATGACGCTACCAGGAACATCATTTTGCCTACAAGGACCTGAGCGTGTAAGATTAATGTTTATTATAAGAAATGTCAAGTCATCCGGTCTGAACCGAGGATGTGAAACGGGTCGATATTTGTCTATTAGTGTAAACCGAAATCTGAATTCACGGAACCAGAACCGTCCTGTTTCTAAAGATGGCATTTTACCCATGGACCGTGATCATGGTCCCTAGGGGTCCGGATCCTATCCCCAGGGCCCCGGGGCCATCGGGACATTGCTGCAGCACCAGACAGTAATTCCAGCTTCTCGTCAGGCTCGTGTGACGCCCCGCCCGGCACTCAAACCCGGGTCACCGGGTATTTGGCTGGCGTTTTAGGCCTCAGGAAATGTTTTGGCGTTGTGATGCACATTCCAAAGACGTGTGCCGGTTAATCTGCGTTCCTAAAGTGCCCTCAGTGTGTGAGGGCGCCCTACGTTGGGGTGGCGCCCCGCTTCTCAGTGGCACTGACCAGGAATGAGAAAATAAATCACTCAAACCTTCCGTTCCTTCCAGGAAACCTTTTCAACATGCGTTTGGATTTTTGCTCTGGTTCTGAAGAACACCACGGTCAAACTACAATCTGTATCGTTACCCTCTCGGAAATTAGGCATAAGGCACACGGGTAATGTGTGCAGGCATCGCTCGCCGAACAAAAGCTGCATTGTTGAAGGTGAGGATCAAATCGCCGCGACCCAGTTTCACCGTTCTCGAGTTTCCCTGTGTCTGGTGTCCCTGTATAAGAAAAGCTGACTGAAACCGGACTGGCTGTATCGAATTCTGCCCCCCCCGCCCTCCCGGGCCTTCTCACGGACCTGAGCCTGAACAGGAAAGAGAATGGGGTGCCCCCCTCAGGACGATCTCCCCCCTAGCCTCTCAGATTCTCAGATTCCTACAGTCGTGTGCAAACGCTGCCCTGTTATTTCTGTGTGCAGAATACCAGAACCACGCCCGAGAGATGGTCCGGGAAGCCGACCTGTCTCAGTGGGACGCCCTGGTCATCATGTCTGGAGATGGGCTGCTGTTTGAGGTCGGTTACATTCCACACACACGCTCGGTTTACACACCGTACGCTGCCAAGTGCGAGCCGAAGCTTTCTCCGGCTGGCGGCGAGATGAGGAATGTTCCGAACCCGAGGTCGAGACGAACTTAACGGCTGACGTCTGAAATTCGATTTAACCTGTGATGTGTCAGCACGTTCAAGGAACGCGTTGACTTTCTGGCTCCGGGCGTCTGCCCGGTATTGGCGTACCCGCGCTCCCAAAACACGGTTACATGCACTAAATAATCCAGTAACTGACGGAAATCGGATCCTCTCTGCCGCGTTTCAGAGCCTCTCCAAGTCGATTCGCGGATGCTGCATTTAATTCCAGGGTTGCCAGATCCCGCGGGACAAAACAAGCATTTAGGTGTTTGGAAGCAAGCTGATCTTATTCTAGGCCTTAATCGGATCTAATAAAATAAAAAAAATAAAAAAAAACACACAAACACAAAGTCAAAGTCAAATTTATTTCTATAGCGCTTTTAGCAGTGGTGCATCGCCGATCCCAAACTGAGCAAGCCTAGGGCGGCAGTGGCGAGGAAACCCCCCCGAATATGGAAGGAAAACCTCTTTAATAATAGATAATAGTAAAATATTGAGCAAATAATACAATTTGAATCAATAACAAAAACGTAAAATAAATGACGAAACACTCTGGGGAGGGGCTGGGGTGATCGTCAGATGGTTCAGAGCGCTGTTCACTGTTGAACGATGTAGTGATGCTGTGAAAAGTAACTTTTCAGAACTTTTAGGCACGTCCATGGTACTATGGTACTATTAACCCGAAGGTTGGGGGGGGGTTCAAGTCCCAGCGCTGCCAAAGCTGCCTAACCGGGACGTCTGTCCATCCGCAGGTGGTGAACGGTCTGATGGAGAGGGAAGACTGGGAGCAAGCTATACAAACTCCACTCGGGGTGCTGCCCGGAGGTTCGGGGAACGCGCTAGCGGCATCCATGCACTACTACACCGGGTAAGATGCGTTCTTTAAAGTTTTCGGAGAATAAAGGACAAACCCGGGACCGTGAGATGCAGAAATCAAATCAAAACCACGCCCTGGGGGACCAGTTTATAGAACTAAAACCGACCGGTTAGAGACTTAGCGATTGCTATGGATGGGTAGCTTTGTTTCTACTCTGGTTCAATCAATCAATCAAAATTGATTTCTATAACGGAGCGTCGTCTCAAAGCAGCTTTACAATCGTATAGGATCTTAAAAGGCCGATCCCAAAGTGAGCAAACCTAGGGCGACAGTGGCAAGGAAAAACCCTGAAAGTAGAAGGAAGGAACCTCGGGAGGAACCGAGACTCAAAAAGGGACCCGCCCTACAAGAGGTGGCCCAGATGGGTAAGGTACTGGACTATGGACCACAAGATCCAGGGTTCACATCCCACCTCAGCCACAGTTGGGTCCCGGCATCCTCTATGTGAAATTGGGGCCCTTTTCTTTATGGTAAGGGTCCGGTGTCATGTCTAGAACGGCTGCCACCCTTGAATGAGAAGGTGTTAAGTAAGAGAACACAAGAGCGAGTGCCGTAGATCATCGCAGCCGCGACGTTATTTGAAACGTGCAACAACTCGCAGGAATACGTAACGCTCCCGAGCTCCTATTCATTGCTGCCATTCTTCAGATACCTTTTGTGTTTGCGTGCACAAACGCTGCTCGACCAATCAGCCAATGTAAGGTCGGGACGTATCTCGGACCGACAGGCAAGGCGCCGTAACCTTTAATAGAACGGAGGCTTTGTGCTTCCCCTGAACCCGTGCGCTAAATGGTCAGATTTATTATTTATGAGCAGAACAGGGAACAGAGCATTAAATAATAACGCGGCGTAGCCTGGATAAATCATCCGCTGACACTGAGCTGACAGTCGGAGTGGAACCCTGTGGCGCAGGATCTAATCGCGCCTCAAGCGGACCTCTGAAATGGACTCCGGAGGGGGAAGGACGACTTCGTGTCCTCCTTTCACATGAGACGGGCTCTTTTGTTCCTGGGGTGTGTCAAAGATCCTGGATGATAAGTAATCAAGGAAATGGACAGGGTTTCCCTGGAGGAAAGGAAAACAGACTGAGGAGGATGTGAATCCTGCAGAGGAGCCGATTTGAGTCCGACGGAATCAAAGGAATAAACGACCGTTTGGAATTTTTCTTCTGAAAACATTTGTTTCTGTTTGAAAGATGAAGCTATGAATCCCTAACGAGCCGAGGTTCATCAGCACTAAAAACGAGGATTTGGGTTTAAGCTCTGAGTGAGGAGAGCAAATCGGACGTCCCGGCCTCTTGACGGTTTCACAGAACTCAGACCGGAGAGCAACGACACTGAAGATCAGTTTTAGTCCCAAACCAGTCAACGAAAAACGAAGTGACTGAGCTTCTGGCTGGTTTTGATTTTAGGGATCAGCCGGAAATGGGTTATACAGCAGGAGGGTTATACAGCATCAGCAGCTTCGTCTCTTCCGTCAGCTCCTTATTTTTCTGTCTGATCTTTGGACTTGTAACACCGGGATCTCACCTGGATCTTAGGAACAGCCTGAATGGGAAATCAGACCCGTTTGGTTTGCTGGAAGTAATGAATTTTTAATAAATGGACATATTTGTGCTCAGCTATTGCGCAATCCTGTTCCTCGGATATGATGATAAACATGATAAAATGTTAATAAACACATTGTTTTTCTTTCCTCTTTATCTTATCACCTTACAATAAATACTGATGACGGGACTGTGCTATAAAGCCAATAATACTCTCAAGGTTAGTGCAGTAATGTGAGATATTGGCACTGATCCCTGATCTCTGATCTTCTCCCCAGGTCCCAGTTGGTGTCGGACGAGGACTTGTTGGTGAACTCCTGCTTCATGCTGTGCAAAGGCCTGGTGTCGCGTATGGACCTGACCTCGGTCTGCATGGCGTCCAACCGGCGCCTTTTCTCCTTCCTGTCCCTGGCTTGGGGATTCGTGGCCGACGTGGACATCGAGAGCGAGAGATACCGGCACATAGGGAAGTTCCGTTTCACCATGGGTACGCTGGCTCGCCTCCTTTCGCTGAGGGTGTACAGGGGAAAGCTGTCCTACCTTCCTGCCGAGGAATCCCAGAGCCCGCCGGCCACGCTGCTGAGTGAAGGCCCTGCGCCGGTCCCGGGCCAGTCCGATAACCATTCCAGGGCTTGTCAGAATCACACTTTGCACAACTCGTGCAACTCTAACAACATCCTCAAATCCAAACGCGGCACGGACCCAGCGTCACCCCCACGAGGTCCCCAGGATTCCCTGCTTGTGCCCCTGGACCAGCCGGTTCCAGCACACTGGACCGTGGTGAAGGACGAGGAGTTCATTCTGGTGCTGGCCGTGTACCAGTCTCACCTGGCCGAGGACTTGATAGCCGCCCCCGCGTCCAGACTCGACGACGGGATCATACACCTGATCTACGTTAGAGCAGGGATCTCACGGCTGGCCCTCCTGCGCCTCTTCCTGGCCATGGCTAAAGGCACCCACTTAAGTATAAACTGCCCGTTTGTGGTGTACGTGAAAGCGCGAGCGCTACGCCTGGAACCTCACACGCCCAATGGCACCATGACTGTAGACGGCGAGCAGGTGGAGTACGGGCCGGTGCAAGCTCAGATATACGGCAGCCTAGCTAGGATCATAGCCAGATGAGGCCGAACGTGGGAATAAACGTGAACGAACGTGAGCAGGAGCGTTTTAAAGGAATTGCACACGAAGCACTAAAATAGGTCGCGTTAAAGCTAACAGGGCCGGTTAGCACTGTGCTAAGTTCGGATTGCACATCTTCTATTTATTTCGGATAGGTTCCTGGCAGGAATGTCAGGATTGAGCCAGTTTTAGACCTGCTGTTCTTTCTTCTTCGCAATAAGAGAGCTTTTTGTTTGGCGCCGAACCCCTTTAGAAACCCTTTTCCACATCCAAATGATTCGACGACCCCATTGAATGCCCCCCAAAAGACGTTTTTCCCCCCCGTTCCTCCTTGTGTTTGTATATCAGAAAATACGAACTAAAAGATCTCGGATACTGGAGCTGTGTCCCGATTCGTTTCCTTTTCCGTACGAAGGGCGCACTTGACCATGGGCCACGATTCTCGGCGCCTGCTCGTGATTTCCCGTTAGCTTTTGTGCCTGGGTACGTTTAAACAATCGCAGGCTGGTCCTCGGCTGCTGAACGTCAGTACAAAGCATAAAAAGTGACCAAAGATGGCTCCTGACGGCGGCGCGCGATCGGACGGGCGTAAACAGTCCAAATACAGGAGAGACTACAAAAGAAAAGGCTTTGAAGGTGACCTAGGGCTAAATGTACACAATATTTCTTTGCTGAGAATTTAAATTTCCTTTTACAGGAAAGGAAATGGATGGGCAGTTTTTCCGAACAACTTTCCGTTGACTTGTAGCACCACCATCTTTACTGGCTGCTCTCTGTGTACAGAATGCTCGAAGGATCCAAACCGGAACAATTCCTCAATAACGCGTGCCGTTGTCGGCTACAACGCCTTTTGTTTGGTGGTGCCGTAGCTTTAATGGACGTCAGTCGCGATATCTGACAGGTTTCCATGGCATCACAGTTCCCGAGTTTGAAAGGTTAGGAACCCTTTCTTGAATCTGGAAAGGGATTCGAGTGAAAAAGCCTTGGTGTTTTCCTTTTAATACTCTCCCATGTCAGAGCGCGGGATCAATGATTAACGCGTAGCTTCATTTCACCGAAGCTGCTGCTGTCATGCCATCTAACTGCCCTCATAAATGCCCGCTTCTGACGGACGAGCACATAAATCCTTTACGCTTATTAACCCTAGATCACGCTCTACAACATTCCTTACTTGCTGCACCAAACAAGTTTCTCAGAGGTCCAGCGATAACGCAATGCTAGGCGTGACTAGAAAGATAAAGCAGGATGCTAGCGTATTGATTCATAGCCATTGTCCGCGTTTAACACCCCATCTATATCCAAAACGACCACGCCCAGCCTGGAGACCCAGCTGCTTTAATCGATTAGAGCCCCCATTTCAATCACCTAAATATTGACCCCAAGCCCTTCTGCTTAACGAGATAATATATATATATATATATATATATATATATATAGCTACTGAGAATGTCTTAAGATTTACTTAATAACTATGAAAAACTACACAAACACCATCGAATTCGTGCCTTCGGATGAATTTGTGATGATCTTTCCTTAATCCAGCTGAACCAACGCAGTGTCTCAAAATGGAGGACGTTAGCAGCTGCGAGTCTCTCAGGAGAGCGGGGGAGGGGAGCCCTACCTGACAGACTTTAACTCTCTAATATATTTGTGACAGATTTCAAAGGCACAACAGCAGTTATGAGTTGGAATTAAGAAATAAAAGTAGAGTTTGGGACAGCGTACAGCCTAAAGGTGTAAAGCGTGAAGGTTTGGGCAGCCCTGAACGATGTTTAATGACGTTTAGCTAACAGATCAGACCACGAACCAAAATAGGAAGTTCGGAGCCTGTTTGTCAAACCAGTTACGAGTCGCTTAGGTTCGGACTTCACACTGTGTGTCCAGTTTTACAATCTGTGCTCTAAAGTCCACACGTTAACGTTGCAGAGTTCATCTTTGATGCCACAAAACCAAAAAGAGTCAGCCTGGAAATCTTATAAAACGCCCAAGGCATGTTTTCTTGTAGCTTTTGACACCTTTTACTTCAGGCTACCTTTATAAATACGAAAGATAGAAACATTTGTCTAGCTTGTGGGAATAAAAATCTCAGCACACGTCGTATTCAGTAAATCGTCGAGCGGAAAAATTCACCTTTAAAAGACAAGGTGACAAGGGAAGGTTAAAAAAAAAAAAAAAGTTAAAAGGTCTTAGGCCACCATTGGATTTGTCGTTTTAGCGACGGCGTGTGTAAATAACAGAACTATTACTGAGAAATACAGAAATAAATCACGACAAAATGGCTTCCACAGGTAAACGTCAGTAGCTTGACCTTCCCTTAACAACTAGCACCAAGTAACTAAGCACACATTTATCTGTCCACATGATCAAGTTCTTTCTAATATTCAGGTCTTTTAACACCCTGGTTGCCTAATTAAGGGGCATAATTAATTGTACACTGTCATTATATGATTGAAGCAAGATTTTTTGCACTGTACCGTTTATTGCCACATCTTATGAGTCTCACTAACTAAAACTACAAAAGCAGTTCAGCTATTCTCAGCTTTTTACAAATTAAACCACCAGCGGCCCGACAGTACACACTCACATATCCCCAAACGGGACGGTCTGGAGCTCCGTTCATGGTACTTCTCTGCCCCCTGTGAATTCTGTGAATGGCGGGACTCTGGAAAGCCCAACAACCCTGACAAGGGGAAAACCAGAGGGGGCAAAACTGCGGAAGGTTCTGTTTACTGTTTACACCGGTCACGTTTGAGACGACCATTTTGCAGACTGAAATCCTATTTTGTTAAACGAAATGCGATCGCGCAGTAAAGGAGAGTGGATTTATTTTAAATAAAAGTGATTTCCGCCAAGTCTTCGCTTCACTGGCTTTCATTTTGGGTTTCTGAAGGTTTGGCCTTCATTATGAAACCTGGCCATGTTTTTGATTTGTAATTAGTTCAGCTCAACACGCAGCACTTTTACTTTTTGTACTAGGGGGGGGAAAAAACAAAACATTTTTTTGTGGGGGGGGGGGGGGAAGAAATAATTAGCACATAAACGCCGGGGTGTGTGATGAACCGTAGAACCGCAACAAACGACAGAACAATCAGCTCTAGTTTTGCTCGCCAAGAGTTTAATGATTCACTTTATACATTTGTCTTTTTTAATGCAACCAAAATAAATTGTTAAAAAAATTACAAAGGAACCGAAAGGAAAAAAAATGATACGATAATACACACTCAGCAGTTAATATGGCCCAAGCATTCACATTATCACCGTGTTGTTAAATATATATATCATCTATATATTTATAACGTAGTCATGACTTCTGTACAGAGTAAATCAGGCTACAAATCGGTTTTTTTCCCCCTTTTTTTCTTTTTTTTTTTTTTTTTAATTCGCGTCCCAATACAGGCCACTGTGGAAATGATTTCCATGGTAAAGTCGAGTCCGGGAGCGGCCGTGTACGGCTTCAAGCGACGCTTCATGCTTTGGCTGGTCGTCTCTCTCGCTCGATATTTTACACGGGTGCAGGCGGGATGGGGGGGGGGGTGCTTGGAGTGTTTGGACGTTTCGGCTTCACATTTGTTTTTGCAGCAGCACGCAAACGTGCAGCCGGAGGCAGCAGGTCGACTCAAGGAAAGACAAACGGCAAAAAAAACCCAGCAGAGTCACTGAGAAATCACAGAGCAGGACCACGGACCGAACATTTAGGTGGAGGATGGAGAAGAGGAGGGGGAAAAAAAAAAAAAGTGAGATTTAAGAAAGGTAAACAAAAGTGGAAGTGAAAAAAAAAGTGGAAAAATGAAGAGGAACGTTCAACAAGAAAGAAAAAACAAATTTAAACAAAATGCAAAAAAAAGGGTTAAGAAAGCGAAACGTGAAGAGGGAACGAAAAAAAGAAACGAGCGAGAAATAAAAAGGGAAACTCGAACGGCGGAAAATATGAAGATGAAAGCAAAAAAAAAAAAAAAAAGCAACAGTAAGAAAAATCCAATTGATAACAATATGGAACGAAATTTTATAAAAAGCCCAAAAAACAGACAAGCGAGAAAACCTCGAGGAGGAGGAGCCAAAAACAAACAAAAAACGCTACAGAATTAACTACAAATGAAACCGAAAGGAAAAGAAAACGAAACAAAACGGGAATGCGAAGAAAAGAAAAGGAAAAAACTAAACACAGCGAAATAAAAAGAGAAAAACGAAGAGACAAAAGAAAACCGAAGCAGGTGATGAATGAATCAAAAAAGCAAGAGATAAAAAAGAAAGAAGCGAAGATTAAAAATAAAAAGGAAGGACAAAAAATTAAGAGAAATGATACAAGAAAATAAACAAGTGAAAGATTTCAAAAAAAACAATGAGCAAAATAATAATATAAAAAAAAAAGCGATGTAAGAAATAAAAAGGTGGTAAATAGAGGAAGGAAAAAAGCAGCCGTTTCAGGAGACGCGTTTCAGTGTTTAGTGTGATTCATGAGAACGTGCCTTAAACACCCTAACGTTATTAAACCAGGCTTAAATAAATAACCCCAACCAAAACACCAACAGGATCCAGAGCTTAAACGGCAGAGCAACTACTCCAAAGCACAAAAAAAAAAACCCAAAAACAACCTAAACATCTCCCTGCGGCTCCGTCCCAATCCACACGCTACAGAACATCTAGAGAATTATAACAACCCGAACCGAATTCTACAAAACTCACAGTATTTAGTGAATGAAAAGAAAGAAACCTGATATGTCATCATACGCCAACTTCAAGTTCGGACTTTTGCTGCCACCGTGTGGTCGTATGTGGTTGTGCTACATCAGAATCCCGGATGTTTGAGTTTGTTTCACAAGCACAGAAACGGGACGAACGAAAGCAGACTTTAAACGATTGGATCGGAGGTTGGGTTGTGCTTCAGGACGTAACCGCACGTACGCCGGCGAGCTCCGGAAAGGGGGACGCGACGAGAGCGGACGAGAGAGAGAGAGAGAGAGAGAGAGCGAGAGAGAGAGAGTCACAGTCGTGTCGACTTAAGCCTGCGAATGCGCTACAAAGACGCGCGCGTACCAAAACGCCTTTATAAAAATGTACAGCGAGCGTTATGGAAATGGAAATGGCACGAGCTCGGCAGTTCTCGATGGCACTCTCGCAGATGTGTCTTGTTTCTCGCACGTAAACCGGTACAGGGGCAGTTTGAAAGTTGCTGTGTGGCAGCGGTGAAAAAAAAAAAATAATAAAAAAAAAAAATAAAAAAAAAAGTCCCGACCTTAAGAGAGGGGCTCGAGATCGTAACTGTCCCAAACGTGAATGAGAACGAGAACTAAGAGCATGCTGGGAAATGTAGTTCTCAGGCAAATCAAGGTAATGATCGAGCACCAGCCTCCTTTTCTGGACCTCAGGACCGGGCAATACGAAAATTTCTTTGATCCACCCCCCACCCCCCACCCCCAATCATCAACGTATTAATTAACTCCGCAAACAGTCAAAAAAGAAACCCAAACCATCTGGCAGGAGGTCGAGTGGAACCGTAACGCCTTCAGGGTCGGTCCAAACATCTGCAAAGCGTTCTGGACAGTTCAGAGGCGAGCCCCTAGGGGGCGGTGGCGTACAGCATACATTTGGTCATGGTTGCTGGAGTCATGCCGCGTTCCGAGCTGCGTTTTAAGTTCGTCAAATAAAACGAGGACTGCGATTTAAAGGGAGGCACAGGACCGACTGCGAATCGTACCTGTTCCATCCCCAAACAGCCTGGTCAGGGTCACATGGCACCGGACCCACGGCATGGGGATGCCAGTCCCAGAAAGGTCTTTATGAGCAGCAAGGTTTGGTCGTTTCACCCTATTGCCCGGTCCTTATTTCGTCGGTTTTTGGTCTCGGGTAGCGGGATGGCACATTCTGCCAACGTAAACGTCTTAAATCCTCCCACAAGCGCCCCAGACGACGCCCCATCTCCCCAGACGACGCCCCAGGCGTTTTGTTTGTTTGCAACGGAGGGTAAACACGAAAAGACAAAAAGCCAGAGAAGGGGTTTGTGGGTAATACTGTGCGGCGGGCATTCCCTCGGGTTAAAACGAGAGGCGAGTGCAGCTCTCTGGGGGGTGGGGTTGGGGGGGGGTGGATTTACAGCCTTCTATTTGTCCTCGGGGAAGGCGGCGGCGGTCAGGGCGGAGCGGTACTGCAGCAGGACGCCGCGCACGCTCTTCACAAACCCCTTGGAGAGCGGGAAGAGCGGGAAGCCGATGTCCGGATATCCGCCGCGTTCCGGGAGAAAGCTCCGGTAGCTCCGCCTCCGCTTCTTGGGCCGGACGGACGGCTGGGCCTCCTGAGCGGCTTTCCCGCCTTGCTGCGGCACCGGCTCCGCCCCTCTAGTGCCGTCCAAATCCGAGCTCTGGCTGAGGTCCTTGGAAGCGCCGAGCCCCGAGTCCTCGAGCTCCTCCTCGCCCCTGGAATCCCGTTTGTCCGTCGGGCTGCTGTGCGCCAGCGCCTCGGGGGCCTCCTCGTCCAGAGGCTCTGCCCTCGGGGCGCCGGCGGCCCGGGGGGCGCGGTCGGACGCGGCGGCGTCCAGTTCGAGCCAGGACTCGAGGCGGTGCACGAGGCGCCAGCCGCTGGAGCCGAAGTGCTCGCGGATTTCCTGCTGGAAGACCTCGACCGGCTGCGTCAACAGCTGCGTCATGGACTGCACCATCTTGATGAGCGCCATCTCGTTGTAGCAGCGGCTGTTCTCGTAACCCTCCTGCAGCCCCCGGTCGCTGTCGAAGCCCGCCTCGTTGTAGTACGGCTCGTTCACCAGGATCAGGCCTGAGACGGAGGAACACGAGGTAAACAAAAGCTCGATGCCTCGACACGTCCCGCAGGAGACGTTCGCACCGACAGAGCGGACTGACCTTGAATGGAGATGAGGACCTGCAGGAGACTCGACTTGCTCGTCCATCTCTCCGTCCCCTGGCGACGAAAAGCGAAACACGGAACAAACCCGTTACAGCTCCTGTCTCGACTTTATTAGACGCAGTTATTCGTTTCTCTACGTCTGCCTGTGTCCCTCTGTCCGTCCCTCTCCGTCTGTCCTCCCATCCATGCCCCTTTCTTTCTCTCAGTGTCTCTCCCTCTCTGCCCTTCTAGCTTCGCTGCTTATAGTAGTGCTGCCGGAGTTCCGTGCCGCACATGGCATCGGAGATTGTCACGAGACTCTGGTGCTCTTCACCAATAAGTAACTACATTTTCTCTTTTCTCTCTGACCTTATATTGCGGTAACCACAGACTAAGACGCTCCTCCATTTCAGCATCACTCTGCTGGTTTCCAGTTCTGCCACGTCCAGGCCCCACCAGGGGGCACCAACTCTCCACCTTTCAGTTGGCAGGGGACGATGTGCCTCCAAGGACGTCCCACTGAGGGCTCAGGATCCTAAAAGTGACTTCTGACGATGAATTACTACAACTATCATCTAAGCCACCCAAGCCGGATGGGTCCCTTTTTCCGGGTCTTGGACCTCCCAAGGCTTCAAGTTTTTTTTCCCCTTGCCGCTGTTGCTGAACGAATCGAATGTTTAAAGTTGATTATTGTTCGTGACGGTGCAGTACCTTGCCGATCCAGGTCCCCAGGAGGCTCACGCACACTTTGCCGTTGTCGTAGAGGTTGGGGTTGAGGCGGCCGCTGCACTGGGACAGGTAGCGGAACAGAGGGGGCACGGCGGGGTAGATGTTGGGGAGCTGGATGTCGAACAGGAACAGGCCGTCCTCGTAGGGTGTACGCGTAGGACCTTTGATCAGAGCCGAGAACAGGTCCTGGGGTGGGGTGGGGTGGGGTGGGGTGGGGTTAGGACTGGCGTTAACCGTTACCACGGCAACACGAACGCTCACGGTGACGAAGAGAGCGAGGGACTCACCATACGGTCCTCAAACGTCTTGACCATGATGCCATCTGGTAACGACGTGGCCAGCAAAGCCATCTCTTTCCTGACCGTGCTGAAGAACTTCTTGGCTTCGGCGGGCTGGAACTCCATCTTCTTAAACGTGTGAGTGTCTGAATATCACGAGAGGGAACACGATTTACTCTCTCTCCCCCCCCCCCCACCGAAAAAAATCAGAAACCCTTAAAAAGCTTTTCGCAAACGGAGGAACGTTACCTGGAGCCCACTCGAGCACCGAGAACACCTCGCCCTTGGCGCTGGTGAAGGTCACGCCGGGTTTTCCGCCGCTCTGCTGGCACAGGACGGGCGTGTCGCTGGGCCACTCCGAGCGCACCGGCGTCTGGGGCTCGGCGGGTGCCGCCGCCCTCTCCTCCTCCATCTTCTCCTCCTCGGCGATGGCCACGTTGTCCAGAGTCTTCTTCAGGTTCTCCTGCAGCTTCTTGATGTCGTCCAGGAACCGCTTCTCCTTCGTGGGCTTGGCGTCGGCCGGCGTGGCCGCGCCCGCGGCACCCGACGGCTCCGCGGTCGGCGAGGTGGGCGAACCGGTCCACAGCTGCTCCACGGTCATGTTCTTCAGGCTCTCCAGGATCTTCAGGGCCTCCTTGAGCTCACGGAAGGCCAGCCTGGTCGTCTCCTTACCGTGCTTCTCCTCGGTCACCGTCATTCCAGCTCCACGTCGAAGGAGGAGGAGAGCGGGAGTGAATATACATGGAAAAAAAAAACAGCCAAAAGTAAGCGGACATCCATTACGGGCTCTCTCTGTCTGTCTCGGTCTGTCTGTCTGTCTGTCTCTCCGTCTGTCCGTCTTTCCGTCTGTCTGTCTTTCTCTCCGTCTGTCCGTCTTTCCGTCTGTCTGTCTTTCTCTCCGTCTGTCCGTCTTTCGGTCTCCGTCTCTCGGTCTCCGTCTCTCTGTCTGTCCGTCTCTCTGTCTGTCCGTCTCTCTGTCTGTCCGTCTCTCTGTCTGTCCGTCTGTCTGTCTGTCCGTCTCTCGGTCTCTCTCTCTCGGTCTCTCTCTCTCGGTCTCTCTCTCTCGCCCCATAATTATTATTTGTTATCGTTATGTTTTGCTTGGTGTCTCGGGTACCTGCTGGCTGCTCGGGAGTAGCCGGTGGCCCCTGTAGGTCGGTTCCAGGAGTGGCACCGGGAGACGAGGCTTTGCCCTCGGGAACGGCTTCGGCGTTAGAGGCGGAGTCTTCTCCGCCTGGTCCCGCCTCTTCCTCCACCTGGCCGTTATCGGTCTCCCAGCTATCGCTCTCGTCCTCCCACTCCTCCGAGGAGGCGCCGCTGGTGCTGCCCTCGCCCGAGTCGTAGTACGTCTCCTCGATCTCAGACTCCACGTTGTAGAGGTGCTGTGGAGGAAATCCGGACGCGTGAAAGAGGGTTTGGACGGACGGACGGACGGACGGGTAAAGGTGAGAGGAAAATACCTGGGGCAGGACGACCGTTTTGGAGTTATCCGCCCAGACCACCTCCACCTTACTGCTAACATCAACTCTGCAGACCTGGCCCACCGTTCTCTGTCACAACACACACGCGCGCACACACACACACACACACACACACACACACACACACACACACACACACACACACACACACACACAC
>JAUZST010091499.1:0-19426 GCA_034779995.1 Parotocinclus haroldoi
TATATATAAATTAAATACGAGTTGTTCTTACTGTGATGCTCCTAAAATCAGTCTTTACAAACTTTTTAAATAACCCTTCTTACCTTATCCCTGATACCCTGCCGTATTGATTCCCTCTCTGCCTCCATTTTTGCATATTTAGCCTTCCGCTCTTCCTCCTGCTGCCGGAGAGCCTCTTGCCTCTCCTCCTCCTTCTTCTCAGCATCAGGATCTTTCTCCTCCTTCTCTCCCAACATTTTACCCATGTCCTTGGTCGCCCCTTTAAAGGAGAGAAAACAAACCCACAATGATTAATGATTAAACATTCTTTAATGCAAGGTCAATTAAAATTAGAAAATAAATTAAGATTTTTATATCCCATATTATTGGGACAGAAAGGGCCAATTTGTTAAATCATTAGTACTTTAACACAGTTAGAGGGACTACAGGTTTTCTGCACCATGCAGATAATAAGTTCTGATTAACTTCATGATACATTCATCACAGACACAGTTGGCGGTAGATAATTGCCCCTGTACATACAGAAGAGAATGGTAAAGCTATCTGCTGATGCTTGACCTGCATTATTCACGCATTATCATAATGAATATAATACTATAACAATAATAATAGTAATATAATATTGAATATCATATCATTATCATGGACTAGTGGCATATTCAGTTCTGAATTCAAAGCTGGATGTTAAACATGGCATTACAATACTGGGCAAACTGAAAAAAAAAGATATTTCCAAGGTATCTAGCAGCTAATGTGAAAGTGTCCAGATTCTCATTCTTAATTCTTATTAACCATGATGCCCTGTCATAAGATTTGTTTTACATTTAAAATAAAATTTACTGCATTGAGCAAACCTCCTTATCCACATATACATATACACAGATGGATTTAAAGATATGTATATTACAAAGTGCTTTGTATATTTCTCCACTGCTCAGGTAATTTATCTGACAACAAATATTGCACTACCTCCTGAGCCTCAGCTTGTTAAAGTGGATCATAGATGTGGTTCTTCCACTATTGTAATTGATGAGATACAGGTTGACAGTTTAGACACACATGTTATGTTTAGGGGTTAAATTGTGTAAAAGAACACAAGACTGAACGTACAACTGCTTTGGCTTATACATGCTGTAAGCAGAGCTGAGATGAAAGAAGAAATCCAGCTACCTGATGTGCTAAATTGTCATGTCAATGTACTCACACATAATAATCCCTGAAAAATTCTTAATCTTAATCATTTTAATCTAGTCTTTTTCGACCGTGCACATTTAGAGATGTGATTTTCACTCAGTAGGTCCATATCTCATGTCCGAACATATTTAGTTGTTTTATAGTACACTGCCCACGAAAATTAGAGTATATTTCAAAACAAATATGAGGCGAATAAAAAAAGAAGCCTTTGATTTTATTTAATTAAATAAGATCATAATTAATCGCAAGGGTCAAAAAATTTTGGATGTGCACTTTCAAGATCAGGGAACGATCAGATACTCTACCACGTTCAGCCTTGTATATAGTGCATTTTAACCCATTAAATAAAGGTTGTTTTTGCATATGGATTGCACCATAGAACATGTTTTTAAAAAATTGTCGGTTGCATTTTTGATGTTCTTGTTTAATAAAAAAAGATGGAATATTTCTTTTGTATTGCTTCGTATTCATCGAAAAAAATGGGGGAACAGTTTATTTAAATTTAGCTACATATAGTATAGTATAGTACAGTAATAATGAGTTCTCACTGTAGATATGAAACTTTGATACAATGTAAATTAGTCAGCCTACAGCTTGTATAACAGTGTAAATTTGCTTTGCCTTAAAATAACTCAACACAAAGCCATTAATGTCTAAACTGCTGGCAACAAAAGTGAGTACACCCCTAAGTAAAAATGGCCAAATTTGTACCCAGAGTGTCAATGCGTTGTCTGGCCATCATTATTTATTTTCCAGTACTACCTTAAATTTCATAGGTCACCTCTGGATTCCTCTTCCATGCCTCTATGATGACACCACAGAGCTGGGGGATGTTAGAGACCTTGCGCACCTCCACCCTACATTTGAGAATGCCCCACAAAAGCTCAATAGGGTTTAGGTCTGGAGACAAGATTTTCCTTGTGTTTCCTTTATGGAAGTTATCATGTTGGAATATGGCTCAGGTTCTGAAGGGAAGGAATCAGGCTCTGCTTCAGTATATGTTTGCATTCATGATTCAATCAATGAACTCTAGCACCCCACAGCCATCAGCTCAAGCAGCCCCAAACCATGACATTTCCACCACCATGCTTGACAGTAGGTAAGACACGCTTGTCTTTGTGCTCTTAACCTGGTTGCCGCCACAACTGAATAAGTTTATCTTGCTCTCATGAGACCACAGTAATCCATGTCCTTATTCTGCTTGTCTTTAGCAAACTGGCTGAATCCCCCTACCCTGTTTACCGATCATGGCAAGGCCAATTCATAGTGGATCCTGTCCTGTTAAACCACTGTATGGTCTTAACCACCGTACTGCAGCTCACTTACAGGGTGCTGGCAATCTTCTTATAGCCTAGGCCACCTTCATGTGGAGCAACCTTTTTTTCTTTCAGATCCTCAGAGAGTTCTTTGCCCTAAGGTGATGTGTTGAACTTCCAGTGACCAGTATAAGAGAGTGTGGTAGCAATAACACAAAATTTAACACACCTGCTCCTCATGCACACCTGAGACCTTGTAACACTAACAAGCCACATGATACCAGGGAGGGAACATGGATAATTGGGCACAATTTGGCCATTTTCACTTTTGTTTACATTGTTTTAGACATTAATGGCTGTGTGTTGAGTTATTTTGAGGCACAGCAAATTTACACTTTTATACAAACTGTAGACTGACTAATTTACATTGAATCAAAGTGTCATATCTTCAGTGCTCCATAAAAAAATTATTACATAGATACAAAAATGTGAAGGGTGTACTCACTTGTGAGATACTGTAATTTATGTATTGATGGCTCACACAAATCCTATTTTATTGTTTTTCTCCTGTTGTATTGTTATGACAGGTAATTACACAGCATTTTCTCATATGCGCTACAGTGGTTTTTGGAAGTTTGTGAACCCTTTTAGACTTATCTATATATCTGCATAAAAAATAATCCAAACCATAAAAGTGTCATAAAAGAGACTGTAAATTAACAAATGAGACGCAATATTATACTTTATCACATATTCATTGAGGAAACTGAATCACTAGCTAAAGTATGTGAACCTATATCTTCAGCAGTTTAATTATTCATGTGGTTAAATTGTTTGAAATATCTGAACAATTCTAAAATAAATGGAATGGTAGCATACAATACAAAGTCTTTGAACTATTGCATTGTGAATTTCTCCACTGTGTGACTAATAAATGTTTATCATATTACAGAATACAAAGAATCTGGAAAAAACCTATACTTCACACAGACCAAGCTGGGAATCTATCTAGAAATTTCTGGAGCTGTGGGCAACAGTGCTAATCATTGTATCACCGTGCTGTCCTGCTAGCAGATTTAGTTAATTCATATTTTGGCTGACATGTACATTGAAACCCCCTCAGTGTTAGTTCAAGTGATTGCTTGTGGATTGTTGGCAGTACTAGTAGATGCTCTCCACACCAGGAAACCAACTTCCTTTGCTGGCACTTGGGAAATTGATTTTAATGAGCTTTGGGCTCCACGTAGAGGACACACTGTGAAAAATACATCCTTAGGTTTACTACTTCACCCTCCAGTCATCCACACCCACATCTTTGTGAGGATCAGACAGGCCAGGCTGCATTTCCCTCTGAAGGAATGGGATAAGAACATATCCATCTGCTTACCACCATGAATTTATCACTGTCTCATTGTGAACTTGGATTCAACATTGTACTTTGCCTTTTCATGTGCTGATAAAACTGATAAACAGGAAAACAGGAGAGTATGCAGATTGGACTTTACACATGCAATCTGCACCAGAACTCTAACTAACTCAGCTGTGAAATTAACATTAAAAAAATAAATGATTGAATGCTTTATTTTGACAAGCAGCATGTTGGAACATTTTACTGTAGATTCTTGCAGGGCATGGGGTACTAACTGTGAGCACTGCAGCTGAGTCAGAACATGAAGCTGGATGAGGTAATACTAATTAATTTTAATAAGGTATGATTTATGCAATCTCAGCATAGGTGCTTTTTCCATGTAATCTAAAACTTTCAAAACCCTAACTGAAGCCATAGCAATCCATAACATTTCAGCTTTTCCTCTGGCTTATGGAATTCATTAGTGTGATCAATAGCTGGACACTAGACTTTTTACTGCTACAGGGGATTTGTTTACTGAGCCAGCTATGAGCATTCCCAGAGGGATAGCACAAGGAAAGAAATATTCCACTGGGTTGATGGCTCTTCAGATTTGTGCTGAATCAATGTTACACAGCCTCTGAGTCACAATGACTGTGTATGAAAGATCAAATATGTTTATATCCTCAATCTAAGCAGCAGCTACTTATCACACTTAATAGCAAGTAGCATGTATTGCACCGTTTTCTTTTGTTATTGTCTATCTGCCATGAATAGTGTCATCAGCTTTCTAAACACAATTAGGAACATCTGACTGCCATTCCCTGTGGTCCACATTCTTGTCTCAACACATGCTAAATAATGTGTATCAGAGACTGAAGATCGGAGTTCTAAAGTAAAATACTGTATGACCATAAAATGATTTGTGTGGTCAAAATATTTTTCAGAATTGTAATAGTAGCATACAGTATACTGTATGAAGTTGTTATTTATGCAGGTACACACATGACTCAGATTTCACATGACTTTTCATGAATTATTAACATTATGTCAGTACTGAATGCTACATCCATGGCAGGAGCAAGGTTACAACTGTACCTGTCAAACTCACACAAACACTGGTACAGTTTAGAGAGCTATGTTAACCAACCCCATTTATTTGGAATGTGGGAGGAATCCAAAGTTCACAGAAGATGTTTACCCAGCAATGGGAAGAACATGCTAATATTTAGGGTGCTGCTGCTAATTACCTAATGCCAGATATTGTAGGACACATCCAGATGGTATGGCTGCATGGGGGTGGTCTACTCTATATTAGGCAGGCACATTATGACTGATCATTGTATAAGGATGGCTTATGTACTAAAATTGTTTTTTGAATAATGATTGCACTATATGTGCTCCATATGCACAAGTCAGATCAATAAATATCCAGTTTGTCCGGCTCAACTCCCTGTCACATGCATAATTCCTACACCAGGGTTGGAGGTGCTGTAGGTCAGCAAGTAACTCCATACAACTAGTGCAGGTAGTGGGTTTCTATGGGCTTAGGGAGCCTGTATGCAAAAACATGAGATGACATTGCCATCTTCCACTTTTGACAGTGCCACAATCAGGTACGATAAGAATGATGTCTCATTTGGCCTTTCTTTTCCCATGCAAAACAGGAGACACTGGCAGAATAGAAACAGAAGCTGTGTGTGGTTTTAACTAAATCATGTCTTAAGAGGGTTCTACTTGGATTATTGTCTTGGGCTATTGCTTATTTGTACTAGTATGAGGCAATGTCTAGGGTTATTGTGCATCCTTGCCTTAGATAAAGGACAGAGCTGGTGGTTTATGGTCAAATAGATTTATAGTGATCTGGAATTTTGGGTGGCTGTCTTCTTGCCTCCTTATTACGATCACTCAGGTTGATTGCTGGGGAGGTGGGTTGCTGATGTCTCACGTGATCCCACTTGGCTGTGTTATTTTCTGGTTCTTCTCTTTATAGCCATGCTGCTATAGCAGTTTCATGCGGCAAATGACACATTATGTTAGTAGACTCTTAATGAATAACTAACTAAATTTTCTCTTTTCTTTCAGAGCTTATGTTCCAGTACCAGTTCCTGCCCACACACTGAGATGTTCCTCCAATTCAGCATCACTCTACTGATTCTCATCAACTTTCCTCTTGAACCTCTCTGTTTGCAATAAAATACTGGTAACTTGAGCTCAAACAAAAAACTCACCATACCTCAGAGTGAGACACCTGTGCTCTGGAGGTCTTGAAGCACTGTATGTCACTAAGCCGCCAACTGCGAAGAAGTTGTATTTGAGCCAGCCACAGTAAGATCACTCCATGATCTTTTTATAGGACCTGGATTTGATGCTGGCAAGCCTAGATGGGCTTTACTTTTCCTAACCTCAATAATATTAACAGCACTGAGAGAGTAACTCATTTAATATAAACCAGGCAGCCCTTTCTTATAGTCATGCTATTTTCATCTCCTTGTAACTTTTGCAACTCCTTTCACAATGCTGTCTGTCACTTGACCTATTTACAGCTGGTCCAAAGTGCAGCTGCGAGGCTCCTGACAGATATTTAAAATGTTTTATTTCTTTATAAAGCTTGACTTGGCCATCGCAAAACACCAAGCTTTATTGCTGACCTCCTCTGCCCCCATTCCATTATGCAAGCGTAAAGATCTTTATAAACAGTTGCTTTCAAATGATCAATTATGTTGACATGACAACTCCTCGCTATATCAAATGGTTAGCTATAAAATGTTGAAGATAGATGGTGTTCTATTTGTGAGTAACATAAACTTCCCAAATGTCCTTATGAGCTTAGACAAGCCATCCCATCAACACAGTGAGTCAGTGAGAAGAGAGAACGATGCTCCATTTTTAAGTAAAAAGAAAGAAATACATCTTTGACCATAGCTTAAAAAGACCCGTGTTATGTAAAATACTGCAGTGCAGGAATGACAAGCGAGAAGGCATAAAAGTAAGAAAATGACAGAAATGGTATTCTTGATGACTTGCATGTCCTTATGTCTATGCGTGGGTGTGGATGGAGGAGAACTGTGTCACTCAGTGTGAGCATGCTTCAGAGAGGAAAAAAGGCAAAACATTTTTCTATTAGTGAATAATACCCATGAAAATGTGTGTGTGTTTTAGGTGTCTGGGTGCTTGCGTGTGTGTTGGGTGGGGGTGGGGGGTATGGGGGGGGTGGGAGGGTTTGTATATTATTGTGATAATCTAGTGCTTCCACAAGGATGACAATTTTTTCATTGAGGGGACAGTTTGACGGTAAGAAAAGCTATTTCTCTTCTTTTATCATATATCATCAGATGCCCAACTCAGTGCCATGCAGCAACACTCTTGTCTCTGGTCCAAAGTCCAAGAAGCCAGCTTCTGAGGGTGGGCAGTATAGGAGACAGTCGGTGATGTGCTTGACAGTCTGTTCAGGTGTGCCACATTCGCACAACGCTCTATTCAACAGGATCCAGATCCTGACTGGCAGAAAGTCAGAGGGGTGTGTTTAAGACAACCATCCATCTGGATAAAGGCAGTATCTACCTTGTTCACATGTGCACAATATTTAGCTATGGGTAGGACACGGGCTTGTGTAGATATGCGAGGGGTCTGGGCTAAAGCTCCCCAAGTTGAACCGGTCAGGCGTCAGATGAGTGAGACCTTTCGGATGAGCAAGACTATTTATATAACAGTATCCAGTCTAAGCGTACCCCAAGGTACTTTGGTAAGGGGGGTGCTTCACTTCTGCTTTCTCATATCATCAAGTTCTCTTATAGAACCTTTTTTGAAAAAGCAAGCTGAAAAAAATATTGTGTTAGCTTACTTGGGATTATGTGTTGATGCAGAATTAATTTTAGTAACGTAAGTAAGTAATGCTATATTAGTGAAAATTCCTCATAATGGTAGAACGACAAACTGCTTGATTGTGTGTGCGTGTTTGTGAGACACCATGGCTCTCTGAGTTTGTGCGCACAACTGAAGGTATTAGTTATGCATTGAAGAACACGAGGGTGCAGTGGGGTCCCTGTGGTGCCATGGAACTCGTTTGGAGCAGCAGAAGCAACTCAAGCACTCAGTGTTCTTCCTCCATCTGTCATTCAGTGACACCTGCTCTAGGAGCAGAGCCCAGCAACCTACCCTGCACTCCCACAGATACATTTACTTGCCTCCCTGCAGAAAACACCACACAGGCTGCAGTATACCTTGCTTTTGATCATGACTCTGATGTATATATGTAGGTAAATTGGGATCTGCTGCCAGAAGAATCTCCTGAGCACAAAGTCATGGAAAGGGATGGTGTGATGGAATAGATGCACAGTTAGTGTGTAAAGGGAGAGTTGTGTAAGAAAACCAGTTTAGATGCAGCTTTTCTTATCAGCTCATTTTCCGAGTGGGCTGTCTTGCTCACTGACTGACGTCTTAATGACTATTTATGAAATGTGTATACATAGGTGTTGCTTAGTCACTGGTGCTAAAAAGGATAAGGATGGTTGATGTGACTACAATGACTTTGGACAAAGTGTTCAGAAGAATGAAAATCTGTCAGGTCATAGCACCATCCCAGTGGTGAATATCTATACACTACATAGTGAAATGACCTACATTGCGAACCAGCAAATCATTCAGTTATTAATTGAGACTTTGGCACCATGTTTTTAGGATGGATGTCACAGATGTTTATTTAAATCAACCTCCCATGTGAGTTTGTTAGCTGCAGGGGTGTTCAGTATGCTACTGATTGCATAAAAGTATGCCTATTAATAATTTCCATGCATGGGGTGGTGTAAACAGGGAGCGTATAATACTCTGTGTAGACAAGGAAGCCAAGGTAAGCTTAGAAAACAGTGGTAGTGAACTTAATGTAAAATATGAGCATTGTTCCTGCATTGCAAGTTATTGAATAAATGTGAGTTCTTAAGTAGAGCTCATTTTTGCCATATATTTGTTGTGTGACATATGCTGTGACCATATCTTACAACTGCCTTACCCAATAAATGGTTTTGTTGTTATTTGTACATTCTTCTAATATTTTATTCAATTACTTTTTTAGCAGAAAAGTGGTAAAAAGGTGGAAACTTTAAAAGCATGGTCACTTTTACAGATTTCAACAGTTGAACAGTCATTAGATCTTAAGTTCTTTAATAAGAACTCAAGACAGAGATTAGAGTACAAACTAAAATATCATTAAATCTCTCATGGATAAATGATAACAATTAACAGGATCTACCATCATAAAAGATATGTCTTTGCTGGTATTTTTCAAGAATAACCAACAAAGATGTTACTATATTATAGATGTTACTATAAAGATGTTACTATATTATAGTTACTAGATATTGGCAGTGACGTACTAATTGTATTGGGTGTTATACAAAACTAATGTACTGCTCACAAAAACTAATTATATATCCCCTAATTTAAATATGTGTTTAACATTTCTAATGTTTAAATGTGTTTACAGCTAGCTGGCACTGGTTTGATCAACAGGGAAATTGAGAATGGAGAAATGCCAGCCTTCCCAATCAGACATTATGACATATAATGTGTTGCTGGATATGTACATTATCAAGATCCACATTACATTTGCAATGTGTGGGAGACATCATTATCCAGATGTTGCAATGAATTCCTAAAGTCCCAAAAGTGAGAGCTTGACAGACTTCACAACCTTCTGATTAGTACTCCAGAGCCTTAACCTTGAGTCCCTTAACTAATGTTCACTTGTTGACAGGGTGAACACTTAACAACAGAACCCTTATTCTGATGTGTTATAGTGACCCACAGTTACTGACATTACCAAACTTATAAGAAAACCCATTGATTTATTATTCTACCTGATCAATCCAATAGATGGTGCCTAACTGGCACTATAGGGTGCAAGGATGGGATCCAAGGGTGTCAATCATTCCCAGGGAACACACAAACTTGCACTGAGTCTAATTGGCCTATCATATGGAGTACACTGAGGAAACCCACACAAACGCTGAGAAAAGTCTCCACTTCTGGAGTCCAGACCAGGAATTGAATTGAGGCTCTCAGGAACTGTGGGAGGAGAGTGCTAATCACTTACTACTGTAGAAGAGTGAATGTTTCAACTCTAAAGCAGAAAAAATTGAAACAGTATGGAAAATGCATATAACACACACACACACACAGATTGTTTCTAAAAGATGTGTCTTAAATTCACCAAACAGTTGCTTGTTTAACAGAGACTATTTAGGGTCTTGAAAATCATTATTCTAATGTTACTGAACAAGTGCTATAGTGGCAAGAGACAAAAACTACATGTGGTTTATGAATATTGTAAGTAAATACGATTCAAAGAAATTCAGAGTGTTGTAGTTCTTACCCACTGGTTGCCTGTCATTTTGTTGTGTTTGCAGTGTGAGATATTTGACTTGAGCACTGAAGATAAAAAGGAATGACTGATGAGTTACTGAGGGAACTGGCAGATAAAATCCATTTTAGATTCAGCTGAACTATTCCCACTGTGTCTGCTTGAGAAGTAACCTATCATAACAGTTGCCAGAACATTGTGTCAAAAAGCAGTCCAAATCCCTGTACAACCAACCCAAAAAATGCAGTTGCCCTGAAGTGCTCTTTATACCAATTTGTTGTGATCTTGTTACTTTTCTTTAGAGCAGTATACACAAATGTTTGTGGAAATAACTTCTACATTTGTAGCACATCATAATATAAATCATATATTTCTGGATTATTCATAAACAAACAGATGCAGTAGAACTGATTTTACTGAATACCCCAGTGACTCTCAATATGACATATTTATAGGTTTCTTATGAGTTGAGCCGTGTGTCTCAAGTCATGATCCATAATTCAAAATTCAGTACACCGTGATTCAGGTTCACAATATCCCTGCCTCAGGGAAGATCTTTGCTGTGTTTAAAGTGTTTTTCTTTAATTTACCATCTTCGGTACTGTATTCTTAGTGCAAATATGTCTTCAAGGCTCCTAGCAGGAATAGTTATAACAAACAAAGACAAATGAAACTGAAAGAAAGCAGAATTTAGCAGCTATGTGAGGTAACAGCAGATTGAGCAGAGTCAAAATCCACCAGCTAAGTAGAGAGCAGGGAAGGCAACTCTGTGAGTAGAGTGTGTGTGGAGTTGTGGAGTTGTGGAGTTGCAATACACTGTTCATTCACTGTCCACTTTATTAAAGACGTTCACCTTATTGCTCCACCTTGTACATGTCAAGTCAGAGACAGGTGCTCATCTGCTGCTGCATAGTTGTGTTAGTCAACCTCATTATTTAATAGCAAAGGAAGCAGAAAAACAAATGGACTACAGCCTTGATTGTAGAACTACAAAATGCAGTGACCAATAAAACTTAAATAAAGAATAAGCAGCATATAAACTGAAGAAAAATACTGAATGCCTAAGACTTGTGCACAGTGTTGCAAAGTACAGCTTATAAAAGGTTAACAATATGTGACTCATTCGACATATTGCAATTGTATGAACCTTTCCGATACAGTAATGAGGTACGTCTTGTTTCATTTGCATGCTGTATTTTTACCTGTCACCCAATAGACATACTGGGTGCATCTGCATCTGCATTAGCTTGTGATTTAAGCAGTTAATTTAGTTCAGAAATTCCCATTGGCTATTAGACTGAATAACAAATTACATAGTGGATGTTTGAATTGTCTACAGCAGTGGTTGTGCCCCTCACCTGCTATTAGACCAAACCTTTTGTATTATGCTATTTGGGGTCTTATAATGTTGGCTTTTTCTCATCTTTTCCCTACTTTGTAAGCCTTTATCCTGACTATTAAATGATGATTATAAAATGCATTTGTGCTTAGTTCTGTCACTTACTCCTAATCCTGTTGTCACTATTAGCTGCCGTGCCTTAAGGAAAGCCTGCTGAGTTACAAATACATAACACATAATTGTAGTTGTAAAATGTCAAGATCTTACAATCCTACAAGACCATCTAAGAAACTACGCATTACTAGCATTTTCATCTTTTTTTAACCCACTCCATCTGTCTTGGGTTGTTACTGCCTGACACTCTCTGCTGCCGACTAGGCACCAACTTCCCTGCGACCCTGAACATGATTAAGCAGATAAGAAAATTAATGAATGTAGTTTATCTGTAATTACTATTTACTGTACTAAGAACAGCAACAACTAACAGATGTGTTGGGAGGATATGATGCTGAAAATCTCTGTTATTTTATGGTGGATGTTATTTTGTATTCTATACTATTTAATGCCATGTACAAAGGCAGTACTGTCCATTGTTTCCAAATGGTGATTGTTATATATCTTGCCTGTTGACTGTGATTATACTTAATTGCTAATTTATTATGTACAACAACTATGCACTTGATACGTACTTAAACTTGCAGAGCTTAATACATATTGATATAATAGACAGAGATAATACATATTGCAGAGTCAACATTTCATGTATACTTTTTTATGATATTGAATTAGTAATTATTCGTGTTAGTTAGGAAGACCAAATAAGGTCAATATCAGTAAGGTCTATTAACACTCATGGCAAGAAAGGCACTAAGAAAGTAGCTGTCAGTTCACAAGGCTTCAAATTCACACTAAACCAGTGGTGTCCTTGATACAAATTGAATCCTAATTGTCAAATTCCTTTGTGTATAATAGAGCCACAAGAGCTGCTGTGTACTTTAAGTAGATTCCATATGTTTTATATCTGTTCTAACCTGACATACTCTTCAGGCTAAGTCTCTCAATCTCTTTGATACCACTGGATCCCTATAGTTCAGTTAGCTATCTAAATCTATTCGTGTCCTTAATCACTCTTGGCCCCCTGCCTGTGACTTCCAGAAGTCACCCATCAATCACACAGTGAATTTGATTTCACAAATTACTGACATCATTACTCAAACGGAGGGCACTCAGATTTCCTCTTATGTGACTCACTGGAGTGTGGAGACATTTGTCTGTGTAATATAGAAGATTTTTTTCCACGGTCAGAATTATACATAACACTGTGCCAATTAAACCAAAAGTATTTAGACAGCCATCACAGGCATTTAAGACATTACACATTGAATTGCAAAACCTTGCCCATTAATATAGCCACCTCCACCCTTTTCAGAAGGTTGTTTTTTGAAACATGCATATGGGGATTTGCCTCCATTCTTTTAATAAACTATTTCATATCTTGCTCTTGGGATGCACTGTTTGCCCATTTGTAAAGCACTGTCATACAGTACATGATTGGCTTATTAGGGTGGATTTCTTAGTTCTGTGTGACAGTTATTGCTTGCTGTTTTTAAACAAAGGAGCAGCATGTGTTGTGATTATATAAAGTAGAGCTTAAATGTTTGCGAACCCTGTTAGAAGTTAGGAAATATAGCCCCAGGCCTCACATACTAGTTTAAAGGACTTGCTTCTTTGCTTCTTTGTTGCACATGCATCAAGTGTCACCAGTCAGCCATGCCACATATTAACTCACTGCACACCTTCAAGCCAGTGTATATCACCACAAAAACCACTGAACCATACTCTGAGCCATATTGCGGCTGTTGCTTGTGGCATCTGTAACTATATTACATGTGAGATGCAGTGTGTGATCCTACTTCCATTGCCCCGTTCCGTTACATGAGTCATGACTAAAATGCATCTGACAGCTGCTCACTTGGAAAATTAACCTATTAGAGATGAAAGGTATGTGGTGGCTAGTGTCGGCTCCATAGGTCATTCTAAACCTATTTAAAAGGGATGAGTGTCAAATGTTTTTTTTCATTGAACTGACTAAGATCTGGAAAATACCACCAACATGGTTTATGTCACCAGAAAGTCCAGTATTGAAAGATAGTTTCAGGAAAGTATTTCTGTGACAAAGATTGTGCTTGGTATTGTCATTTTTTTAGTATCACATGGAAATCTGACTTTGTTAAAATTAGGGAAAATTAAGCAGGAGAAAGTATATGCAACTGAATAGTATTGTTTGATAAAAACAAATGTAACAATGTATTATGTACATTTGTACATTATGTACATTTATTTGAAATATATTCTTGTGCTCGTTGTTTTCAGCGGCAAATCCGTAGCCCACAAAAGCGAGGACCTGAGTTCTGATAGAGCTTTCAAGTCAGGTCATTGATGAATGTATTAAGGAGTAGAGAATGTATTTCAGCTTACTCCTGCAACTGCACACAGCTCTCCAGGGGTGCTTACAGCGCCACTCAAATGACTTGTACAAGTTTGTTAATTATTCTAATCTTAAAAGAAAATAACAACAAAATGAAATAGACTTTCAGGAATTACAGCTAACATTTGTGATCGTGTAGTTGACGAATATTACTATAAGAATGGTTTTTTTTTTAAGTGGGTTTTGTTTGTTTCTTAGAAACATCACTGAGCAGACTCCATTACAACTTATTTTGATGTATTGGGATTATAACATACCTGCACAGACATATACACAAGCTGTTATTTCAGCTTACTCCTGCAACTGCACACAGCTCTATAAAAGTATGAGGGGAGAAAATAAGATATAAAAGTCTAAGTGGTAAAGCGCATTTCTTAGTAAATTCTCTACCATGGAGCAATTAGCATAAAAAAAATGCTACCGGCTGCTGAGAAAATTAGAGAAAACCGGATAGGTGTGGCAGTTATGTGCTGCTAGGAATTGCAACAAATCACGTTTAACATAAATTACTGCTTTAAATAATACAGAATTTTTGGGAGAATTCTCAAAATAAGGGTTATGCTGTGTTATAAATACCTTTTAGTTTAACTGTTACACATGCATCTTTTTTTTTTAACTGACATCTCCAAAGTGTCACAGTGTGTGTATTAGTATCTGTGTGTATGTGTCCTGTGATGTATTGATGTGATATCTCTGGAAGGTTCCCGTCTTGAGCTTTGTGCTTTGCCGTCTGTCCCTGGCTCATCATGACCCTGAATTGCATTATGCAGTAAGGATAATTCAGATATCTAGAGTCAAGTTTAACAATATTTGTTAAGCTGGCATACATACATGTACAATTAACTTCTCTTAAAATTCCTAAAAGTAAATGGTCTGATATGTATTTTTCACACGAATAGCACAACTCCTTTATGACACTAAACACACAGACATGCTAGTCCAGGTGATGTCATAAAAAAAATCCACTTGTGTCAATAAGTTTTAATTTCTACCTTTGATTTTGGTATTAACTTCTTAGCTCCTCACAGAACAGACTAATTAATCAGCCTGACTCCTCATACTTCTTGATCAGAGTCATTAGCATCTCAAAACTCATACCACTACTCATACCTCCTGAATAAGTCATTTTCTACCTCTCCCCATTCTTCTGTTTCATTCCTGTTGTACCATCATTATTAGTACTCCAGTATCACTTGAAACAGATGCCAGAAGTATCCTATAATGTGCTATATTGTTACTGTAATGTAACATGACATTATCAGATTTACTAAAACATAGAAGTACTTCTCGGTTATTTCATTTTCTTTGCTCATGTGGCAAATAAATAGTCTTTCACTGGGTTGCGACTCATGTACTGCACAGGCATTCATGATAAAACTGAATTAAGCATTATGCAAGCCTTTCATCGTATCATATGTAATATGTTAATTAATAATAGTTATGTATTATAAAGGCATATATATTTTGAACATTGATTCTGATTCTGACATTCATGCAGGTGTAACAAATAATCACTTTCAAAGATGTGATACAATGTCTGACAATACAAAAAATGTCACAGCCACTAATGAATGCTCAACTTTACACCCTGCACACAAGGTCAAGAATTTTGTTCACTACATTGTCATGTAACTATTGTGTAAATATTGTTTGAAGTAGGTTAGGTTTAGGTTTTTCAGCTCATACAAAGATGAAGCCACTGACCTCTGATATGCAGAAAAAAATAGTAGTCATTTTAATCTTTCTCTTCAACCAGTCATCCTTAGAGATTTTTTTATGTCAGCCCTCATTTGGAACAATTACAATGCTCTCTCTCTGCATTAGCTTCAAATGGGGCAATAATTACATGCTGGGAATCTTGCTGGTCTTATTTCCTCTCCCCATGTCTGCTGTGACTTAAATAACATCATCTGACACTAATGTTGGCTCTTATTGCTTTCTGTTAAAAAGTTCTCCATTTACAGTAACTCATTTTGCTGCCTCGGTGTATCCTATTTGATATAGTATGATTGACGAATGATTGTGAGGATACTTGATGCATGACTTGTTTTATGTGTATGTCCTATTTCTGTGCTGTCATGTGCAACATTTACATTTTCAGCATTTAGCAGATTCCCTTATCCAGAGCGACTTACAACTTCTACAGTCTTACAATCCAAGCATGGTTTGGGGTTCAATTCAATGGTGGTTAAGGGTCTTGCTCAAGGACCCAAATGTGGCAGCTTGGCTTGAGGTGGGATTTGAGCCCTTGACCTTCCGGTCCAGAGTCCAGTAACTTAACCGCAATAGATTGCAATAGATTTTTTCTCCATGCTCACCACCATCTGCAATGGTCATTTATTGTACCAAACTATGTAATCATGTACAGACCCCAAAAGCTTATCTTCTCCATCCAGGAGAGGAGTTTTGGCATAGTGCCTGTAATTGGCCTGAGATCAGACCATTTTGTCCTCTGAGAAAAGGTATGCATGAGTCAGATAGGCAGGCCTGTTGTTTTCAAGGACAAAGGTAATCAACTGATGTCTGGTGTGTCCTATATGCATCCATTAGCAAAACAAAGACAAACTCTGCTGCAGTCTTTTAGTAAAATCTACATATGGGAAGGATATTAATGTGAAATGCTGAGGCATGCTAGCATGGTTTACTGAAGGTGACTTCACATGCATCTTAGCGCAGCCTAATAATTGGCTCTGTGCCTGCTGGCACAGATTTGCTTATCTGTGATCGATGGGATAGTATGACATCATTGATTTGCTAACTGCTCTGCTGTATCATTTCTGCTTTACTCACAACAACACAACCAAGCCTGAGACCAAGCATGTGGTTAGATTTAACTAATGTGAATGTAAAATGTACTCCATATAACAAAGTCATGTGTGTAATTTGAAAGTATAACCTTATCACAGATAATTTAGCTTATACTTTATTACCAACCAGTTGTCTAAGCTTGGTTTATATAGAGCCTTCTAGAACAAACTTCAACATTCATGTCTTTTCAGAACAGTGGAGCAGCAGTAGAGCAGTAAGACAGTAAAGAGTATAAATATAAGTAGTAATAAGAGAAAATGCAATGTGCTGTCTGCATGGCGTATTCTGTTTCTATGCAAGCAACAAAAAACATTTGCTGGACAGCGCTTACACAGTAGTACATGCGTAGAACAAAATAGTTGAGCATGTTAGAAAAGTGAAGTACAATCCAATACGCAGGTAACAAAGTAAAGGGGCTTGAAATTCCCACCACAATATGGGGACTTCAGCAAATGATGGTACTATTGGAATTTCATTATAGAGCAAAAACATCCAGATAGGTACATTCAGATTTAAGGGTTTCGGATATTGGGATTTATGCTAATGTATGTAATTAAATTTTCATAAACACTTGCATTCATAGGAGTTATCTTATGATGTTGGCTTTGTATAGTTCTATAGTTGAAATTATACTCCTGGCTATTATGTTGTTTTTGTCACTGCAAGTCAACATGCTGTTTTCAAGAATATCAAATTGGGCAATCATATCAAGGGACCAGCTGAAAATAACTGGCTCTATCAGGTTTGGAAGGAGTTGATTACTTGGTTGGAGTACCAAATAACACACAACTAGCAAATGTGCAGAGTGGTTTTTGAAGAAGTCTGTTTAGTTTGTGATTTGACCAATTTTTTCCAAGGACGCTTGATATACAATTTAACATTTCTAATGATGGGGCAACTCAAATGTTGAATTAATATTTGCTGACAGAGAGGTGGAAAGAGTAATTTTAGAATAGACCTTACTGAATTTCAAATATAAAATATTAATATTATACATATGTAAATAAAAACTACATCCTTAATTGACTTAAAAGAGCACTCTTTAGTAGCCATTAATTTGATTGAATTTGACACACAAATTTATACTAAAACTAGTCATACATACTCAAATTGGGCCAATATAGCAAATTAAAAAACCTAATGTATGCATTTGGACTGTGCAAGGAATCTCAAACATCCGGAGTAAACCCACATGGACACAGGGAGGACATACAAACTTTACTGTGCTTAAAAAACTAGTTTATTCTGTGAAAATGCAAATGTATTAAAGACAGCTAAACAAGAAATAAATACATCTTGTAAAATATTAACTACACCCAAAAAAAAACTGTAAGCAACAAAAAAAAGAATGTTTTTATTTTATGTTCTTGGCCTACAATAATGACTTGACCTATTTATTTGAAAGGAAGCACCCCTTTAACTGCCAGAAAGAAACGGTAGATCAACAGAGGTCTTTTTAATCGCCCACATGCTTTGCGTAGGTACTGCTACTGAAAGCATACAGCAGTACAACAGCTGCTCAAAGACATCAACTCATGAAAAAAACTATTATGGCAAACTGGAGGAGGTGGAGGCTTACTATTTCTCATCAAAGTAAGTTCCAAAGGTCATGTACATGTATACATTTAGAATTGATTTTTTTATTTTTCATTTTTTATTCAGTTGCTCAAAATACACACTTTCAGTCTCATATAGTAAGACGTTTAAAGGCATTTAAAGTTACATTGTGTGGAAAATATATTGGTATTATTTTATTGGATTTGTCCAGGCTTAATCCAAAATATAAAAGTATTTACATATTAAAGATAATGTAAAAATATATGAAACATATTACAGCACCTTAATGATCATGCAGCTTCACACAGTCTGTATTATTTGCAGAGTATCAGCTTTTATCAACAAGGTTAACTCAAATGATCCAGGCTCCAAAAATCAAAAACACAATTTTGTTCAATTCATTCTGATGTCTTCAAAATATATTTGTTATTTTCCCATGGATCTAAAGGAATCTCCCCTCAACAGATGGCAAATGACGCAACCTTATGAATCATGGTAAAGGCTAGAGGCCAGGTGAAGTGCTGAGTCCCAGTGCACCCACTGGCTGCACCAAGCTGGTACACATGGTCATGCTACTACACCCTGAGAATGGAGGTGGCTCAGCCAACATGTTGAACATAAGTAATGTCTTAGTAAAAAAAAACACTCAGCATAGGTCAGCTGTTCTTCATTTTCTTGAGCTATGTCCTATAGTTGTCATAATCAGTATAGGGAGGGATGAGGGAAGGGTCAGACAGCCAGAGTTGTGTGAAAATACTAGATAAAGCGGTGAAGCAGAAGAGAAGTATTTTTAGCACGTGTAAAAATGTAATTGCACCTCTTTTGCTGCAGATGGAGTAACGGGTCAGAGGAGAGCTGTGCAGGATGATTTGGCTCAACTGTCTCCCACTAAAAATGTGTTTGGCATTATGATATGCAAAATTCGACAACGGAGACCCCGGACTGTTGAGCATCGAAAGCTGTACATAAAATGGGAAAGAATTCCAGTTTCATTGAAAAATCTAGTGTATTCAATTAAATATGGGATGAAAAAGATTTGCAAATCATCATATTCTGTTTTTATTTATTTATGTTTTTC
>JAUZST010091510.1:0-45403 GCA_034779995.1 Parotocinclus haroldoi
ACTAAATTGGAGGTGGAAGGATAGAGTGAAAAAGATTTTGAGCGACTGGGGCCTGAACATGTACGAGGGTGAAAGGCGTGCATGGAATAGAGTGAAATGGAACGATGTGGTATACTGGGGTCGACATGCTTTCAATGGACTGATACATGGCATGTGAAATGACTGGGGTAAACTATGGAAAGATCTATGGTGCCTGGATGTGGATGCTGATGCAGGGGGTGGCGATGCAGTTTCCTTTGGGGTGGGATGGCACTGAGAATGGATAAAGGAAAGCCACCACTAATATGTACATATGTCTATATGTATATCTTTTCGTAATATTGATTAATTACACACTGGTAAACTATGAATGTCATTCTAAATCATCTAATACTGTATTATTTGCTATGCAAAGTGATTTAATAATTATTTTATACTTTATAATTAAAGTATTTCAGCATTTAGGCATCAATTTAAATAACTAAATATGAAATCATTTATATATGTAGCGATAATTTTTCTTAGAAATACTCCACAAACTATGTGAAAATGTTACTACTGTATTGTCTTGACACAAAGATAATTAATGAAGTACAGAGCCAAGACCCGTAACTAAACAGTGTATTATTTGGAGAGAGTTTCAAAGCTCCTAGTTGCCATGGTAATAATGAAGAACACTGAGGCAAGGCTGATAGGAGACCAAGAAAGAATGAAGTAGTCAAATAGCAGCAATCTAATTAAAATCCACATACAAAAGAAAAAAAAATGGTTTGAAAAGGGTTCAAGTAAAAACGTGTTGTATGTGGAATGTTATTAGAACCACCCAGTAACATGCTTTATTGAAATATTAGAATGTTTTAAGTTTTATTTTATTACTATTTACATGCAAATTAACACTGTTTTTATGATTTTTGATAAAATGTGTAAAAAGTATTTAAGTGTAAAAAAAAATATCTCAGTTTTAGTGGGTCAAAATCAGCAGTCGTTTAACTGCATCCAGTTGCTAGAGCTTTGTAAACACAGAAACAATAATATCCCTTCTTAAGGTACACACTATTTTTATAAAGAACTATGAGAATAAAAATGAGTCTACTGCAGCTTTTCTCAGCAACCTGTTTATTCATTTCTGCTTTTGCTGTGTTATAGTCCCACTTGTGTGTGACTATTAGACTGTGCGTGCCTTTTGTTTTACGAATACACAAGGGTGTAAGTGTCTAAGACTCTTCTTGTTGTTCCTGTGACAGCGTACAATTTTTATCTGTAAGAGAATCCTTCCTCTGTCTTTCTCTTGCTGTGTGTATATCTGTGTGTGTGTGTGTGTGCAGTTTTATCTGCTTCACTGGATTCCACACACAGAGCTGTCTGCTTTAACAGCCAAAGATTGTTAAAGGCTACATTATATATGTGTAAATCCAAGAATATTTGTCCCACGTCCCAGACTAGTGGAATTATTCCTAGACTTGAGGAAACACAAAAAAACATGCACTGCAGTATTGTAAGAAGTTGCTTTTGCTAATGACTGAAAAAAACAGGTGTCAACCAAATCATGAGGCATAAAGACCTTAGGGGAAAACTCTCTCCTGTAGAGGAACAGTGTTTGTAGCAGAAAGAGCAGAAAGTATAGCCATATTACTTTAGAAACCTTTAGAAACCTTTATAACATGTTCCGTCATCTGTGAAGCAGTGAAAGGAACAGTTAGTCTTAGCTCAAGGGAAAATGCAGACTGAACCGGTGCACCTTTTCTCTGTATTTACCTTTGTTGAATCCTCATTAAGAGAGTTCTGCAAAGTGATGCAAACAATGTAAACTTGTACCTAATAGGATGCTGAAGCAAATCAACCCAGTTTTACTACAGTGTTCAAAAATAAAAGCACAACAGCTAAGAAACGCTACCATGATAGAAATGAAGGCTTTGTAGTGACACAAAGTTAAATGCATTGGTCATAGCGGACCGTCATCACTGCCTAGGAGAGGTGGGCAGGATATTTGTAACAAATAGATGCTACAGCAATGTGCAGCCATGAGAGTTACAGCAATGAGGAGTCATGAGATCAAAAGCAAAGGATTTACCTTGTTCATCACACTAGAAAGCCCTTCGTCAAGATGTATTAATTATAATTTGACTTGGTCAATTAAGATTATCAATTTTTGAATCATGTGCTCGGGTGAGTCAAATTTTGACCAATTACGATATTCTTTCTAAGTGTTAGAAATGACAGCAGACAGAAATATTTTTGTTTATGTTTAAATATGGAAATTTCTTCGTTGCATAAGAAAGATATCACGGCCTGCTGTCTTGTGCCTGGCTCTGCATTCTTGCTAGATGGAGGTTTAACCGCATTGCCTTTGTTAGTTATGTCAATTCTACATATTCAATAGGGTAATGCTGTTTTAGATGTTTTATTAAATTTGTTGTTCCGAATGTTTTCTGATTTGTTCCTCCACAGCTTATTTTCACCATGCATGTTTTGTAAATGGCATCCTCTGAAGGTCCTGCTGAAGGGTTAAGGACTTTCTTTCTACGTCCTTGTTCTCCTAGAGTAACTGCTTTTATCATGGAATCTTCTCCATACTCTTAAAAATGTGCTGACAATGCAAATCTTCTGGTAATGGCGCATAATGATATTATATCCTTCAAGACTTGATTACTTATGCAACTTCCTTGGGGTTCAGGTACTACACCATTGTACTAGTAGTGATGTTAATCCTACACTGCAAAACTACTGAAAAAATCGTCTCAAATGACGAAAGAGGGTGGTCTCAAAAAGCTCAGTGAAGGTCTCTGCTGTGTTTTTTATTGTTCCAGTTACAGTACTGTATTCTTTGTTAAGTATTAATGAAAGCGTTAATATGTAATAGGCTCTGCTATGATACAGTATAAATTATAATAACCTTATTGGTTCATGAAACAGCAAACTTACAGATATATAGTGTGGATCTTTTGAAATGGACTAATTAATATTCATATAATTTACATTATTCCTGATGAGAAATATTTGCCTGGGCATTTTTGGTACTCAAGTCATCAGGAACGAATTGATGACGAAGGCAGAGGTACGACTGGAGTGCCATACAGTTTTTTACTATAAATGTTTTTAGCTATCTCAGTCATGCTACCTTTGCTACCTGCTGAAACCACCAGTAGTAATAGACATGAACTAAGGCTGACATTTTGAGTTACATCACTGTTTGGCAAGTGTTTGTTTAATGCCCCACAAATAGATCCTCTCTGCACATTTACTTAAAGCTGTGACCTACTAATACTTGCATACATTTTTATAAATAAACTTAATATATTTAAACATGCATATATGTATTTTCTCTACTTTACAATAATATTTAACAGTCTTAATTATATTGTTTATTCATATTCATATACTGATCACAATTATGTATGTATTCAATTAGACACCAAGCATATGGTAAATATTGGATATGCTCCAAGACAGAAAAACTGACTGGGCCGCTAGATTCATCCTGACCAACTGGATCTTCTGTTCTAACAGGTGGCCTGTCAGGTTGCAGCATCCATGATCATTTCAGCTGGACATATGAAATGATATCCGAGCTCAACTGAAGCTGTCCATTCTCATCCCTCCACCCTCCCCTGAGGGAGGACAAGAAGATGAGTGTCACTAGCCGTCAGTCCTTCAACGTTCTGTCCGTCATCCTGTTTCTACTTTCCTCTGCTGGTAAGGCTATAGTAGATAGTCATCTGCCAGCATGAATTTACTGTCTATAGACACTAATGTGTCTATTTATTTATTATCAGCCCCAGAATCAGTGACACCCTTGAGAAATATACTTAATTTGATTAAATGCATTTTATTTAGCTTAATCTAGTAAATAAATGTAAATGAAAATCAAAATTTTTGTAAATAAACATAAATAATTTAATAATTGAAGATTTCATTTCAGCAATGTTCTGCAGTTGTTATTCTCGAGTTGTTTGTTTGATGCAGGCCAGTCTAAGTTTAGGCTACTGAGGCTAGGGTTGAAAGAATTGATGCCAACTGAAACATGCACCCCCCCTCTGAAAGTATTGGAGCAGTAAGGCTAATCCTCTTATTTTTTGCTGTAGACTAAAAATGTTTGGGTTTAAAGATAAATATGAGACAAATGATTAACATTTCAGCTTTTATTTCCAGGTAGTTACATCTGTGTGTGATACACTGTTCAGAAGATAGCACCTTTTGTCTCTGAGCAAAAGTATTAGAACAAATAAACTTAAAATAGTTTAAACTAAATAAGACTTAGCATTAGACTCAAAATACTGCATTGAGTCTGTAACTCAGTGACATCGCTAAACTTTTGCATTCCTTTTTTGTGAAGTTTTTCTAGGCTTTCACTGCAGCCTCTTTCAATTGATGCTTGTTTTTTTTCACTCCTCTTTAGTCTCCTCTTTAGCAGGTAAAATGCATGCTCTATAGGGTTTAAGACTGGAGATTAAATAAGCCAGTTCAAAACCTTCCAGCTCTTGCTCCTTCGTACTCCTTTGTACTTTTGGCAACATTTTTACTTGTGTTAGGTTCATTATCTTGCTGCATAATGAAAGATCTCCCAATCAGTTTGGTTGTAGAGTTCTTTAATTTGGCTTCTGAGTTCACTGTACTGCTGCCATCATGCGTGACATCATCAGTGAATAATAATGAGCCCATCCCAGAAGAAGCCATGATTTGACATTACCTCCATTGTGCTTCACATATGAGATTATATGTTTGGGGTCATAAGCAGATCCTTTCTTTTTCCAAACTTTAGCCTTTCCATAACATTGGTAAATGTAAATCTGTGTCTCATCAGTTTATAAATCTATGTCCCAGAATTTCTGAGGCTTGCCTGTGTAATTCTCAGCAAATATCAGCCTTCCTATTCTTCTTGTCAATTAACTGTTTTCATTTTCTGGTGAAGTCTCTGTACTTTGTTCATGAAGTCTTCTGTGAGCAGTATATCGTGATACCTCACTCCTGCCTTCTGGAGGTCGCTGCGGATGTCACTATCAGTTGTTTTAGAGTCTTTCATTATAAGCACAATGTTTCTGTCATCAGCTGTTGTGGTTCTTTTTTCTCTAATACATTTCAATCAATTGTACTGGCTATAGCAAACATTTGTGCAATGGGTCTGATTGATTTTCAAAATTCTCTCAGCTTTGCAATTGCTTATTTTTCACCCATAGTCAGCTCTCTGGTTTTCATGTTGGTTATTCATCTAAGTCTGCACAGGCGAAACATAAATCTGAAACTGAGCATAGACATTCAGCACTATTTATTGTTCGAATAATCAATGTAACAGCACACACTTTGGAACAAAATACATCTCACAGTCACATGTTGCAATATTTCTGCTTACAAGAAAAACAGGTGGGTTCAAACAAAGGGTGCTACCTTCTGAACTGTGACACAGACACATGTAAATACCTGGAAATAAAAGCTGAAATGTCAATCTTTTCAATCTACAGCAAAAATACAAAGATTGGCCTCAGTGTTACAATACTTTTGAAGGTAGAGTTTTAAACACTACAGTAGTTATCCAATCAAAAGTGCATTGCTTATATTGACCCAAACTGCATTTTATTTTTGGTCAGGCAGTGTATGGAATGGCTGTATAGAGCAAACCAGACAAACTACCTCCCCTCTATTTATCATTAGCTAAATGGTCACAATGTAGACTTACAAATGATTGGGTTTTAAAATATGGAATATGAATGTTTTCAAACACACATAACATAAATATAACATAAAACATATAGTAACCTCCATAGACAAACATTGGCATGAAATAAATGCCATATAACTTATTTTTAAAAAGCCAAATTGTCAAATGCGTTTGAAATGGAAATATCAGGTGGCACACATTAACACAAACTAATAGCACAAGCTTTCACTGACTGAATATTGGTGTAATTGTCTGCCTCTGCTCTCCAACTGCTTGTGGTCTTGGATATTGCAGAGACATTGCAACTACTGCTGTTTTAACTACCATTCGAATAATGTCTATTAAAACGAATTTGGTTATCTTGCATGACTTGGATTGCTCTTTGCCTTTGCTTGCCGGCCTAGCAAGAGCCCTCACAGATCAGTTTCCATGCTGGTAAGTCTTGTAAATCTGCACTTTCTGTGTAAGTTGTAGGTATTTAAGATTGAGTTTTTAAAAAGTAGTTTCACCTCCTTTTGATTCTGCATAACGATGGACTCCAGTGGATTGTGGTTGGCATGCTAATGTGGTGTCTAATTTGCCTGGACATGATGAACGGTGACTCCAGGATGTTCTTCCTAAGCTTCTACTGGATTGTATTAGCCCTGCTTAGACAATGTCTGAGAAAGAAAGATAGACAACTGTCTATTACCTTTCCTGGTAATTCCATCTTGTCTGCTGACATTTACTGTGACTTTACTATGCTCTATACGGCATCCACACTGTTATACCTCAGCTCTGTAGCATGTCTGTCTTCAAAATTCTATCAGCCCTGGGAATAAATAAAACCCTTTTTATTTCCATTGAGGCTTTCATATAGTGAAACTCATAAGTGTGGACCTATTGCTTCCAACAAGACGTAGAAGCGCACTAATCAGCATCGGTACAGCACAAGTTGTGGGATAAAGACACACTACCTCCGGCACCTACCAAAATTAAACTTTCCTTTGACAGCTAAATCACACTCTTAATAATGCGAAAATTACTCTTGATCCCTCACAAAGAAAGCTGCTTTGCTCGATGAAATAGTTAGGTATAAAGACTCTGACATTCTATTTCTATGTGAAATGTGGCCCACCAATGTGTTTCTCCGATTACAGCATGCCGTCTGTCCTGCCCATCCCCATCGTCTTTCTCCCAGAACTTCACAAGCTTATAGTACTCAAAAATGAATACTACAGTATTATTTACCTAGGACACAAGTTAATTGCTTGCCAGAACAATTCCAGTGTCATCAGTTAAAAGTCGATTTTGAATATGTGCATAGCACCATATGTGCCTGAAGTCAATTGCAGAGCCTTATTTACGATTTACGACTGATTCACATCAACTGATAGTGACCAGTGATCAGATATTGATACAGAGTTTCATATGGATCATGAGTGGCAAAGTGTGATACTATTGCACACTAGTTATATGGATGTACTAGTAGGGGTGGGCAATATGACAATATCTTATCGTATCGTAATTCAGTTTGTTATTGTGATAGACGATACGTTTTACTGAGTATATCGAGGATATCGTCAGAGCTTCAAGAACACTGACCAACTGCATGTTTCATTATAAACAGTGTCATTAGTCCTGGATTACTGGATAAAGTGCACTTTACTAAGTATGGGATAATATTTATTAGTTTTTAAGAACGCACTACTGATGCATTTTATCTTTTATCACATGTATCGTGAAATAGTCTTTAATAATCGTGATATAATATTTTTACCATATCGCCCAGCCCTATGTACTATTATATGTCAAATCTTTAGTTGTGTCCATTTGAATTAAGGACTCGAGTGTTGTTTTTGAAAACAGAGGTACATTCACTTTCCTAATTAATGTTCTCTCCTGTGCTGTTTTACTTTTTTGGGTTCAATACTTGACATGTTCTTGTAGGTAAATGTCATACACTGGTCACAATAAGTGGTGGATATTTAGTTATGGGATGTTTCATTTTGAAATATCTTATAATTCCTGTGAGCAATATATTTGCTAAAAACACTATCTTAAGAAAACTGCCGTGAAAAAAACTCATAATTTTCAGACTGTATACTACTTGTCTAGATACGTGTCTCTGTAACTAAAGCCACATTTGTTTGTCACCTAACAGACTACAGATATCTGCTCTTCTAGAAAATGTGCTTTGTGAAATCTAATATTCTCTGCTAGAATTGTTTCCATGAATTAATTCTTATTTGACTAGTTACCAGCAACATAACCTATGCTGTCCCTGTCAATGCAAGACACACTGTGTAGAATAGGGAGTGACTTCCTTCACTGAGTGTCAGTCTCTTTCTGATTGTGTCATCCTATGGCATATTACATTTTAGGCATGGGCAGGGATGTTATTGGAGATTACACCAACCAAAATAATGTATTTTTTTTGTTTCTTTCATTGTTATGTTCCTCTGGAATGGTGTTATGCTTGTAAATTAAAGAATTACATTTAACATAAATACACCCTAAATACACTGATTTAAAATAAACTATTAGAATGACTAATTCAAACTGGGAATTAGTGGTACATCTATGTTGATCACATCACACAGGCTACAAAATATTGTTATTATATTAGCAAACTGTACATGAATGCTTCTCTGAACTTGGAAATTCCTGCTTTCGTTCTGTTTCTAATTTAGTAAATTTACCATCTTGTCCTTTATGATGATAAAAATCAAGAACAGAAAACAACATGCTCATTATCAATGTTAACAGCTTAAACTCATTTACCTCACTACACAACTGTGTAGAAAACAGCCAGCAAACTTGCAGTGAGCTTGATAAAATAATTTAAGAATAAACTAATGTGTGACTGTATGTCTGAAAGTCATTTGATGCACTGGAAATTATAAGAACACATAACTGCACAGTTTCCTGAATTATGTTAAAAAACTGTGTAAGTAAAAACAGTTGCATGTAGGACTGTGGTAGCCTAGTGGTTAAGGTACTGGACTCAGAGTTCAAATCCCACCTCACCACAGTTGGGTCATTGAGTAAGGCCCTTAACCCACAATTGCTTGGATTGTAAAACTGTATGAGTTGTAAGTCGCTCTGGATAAGGGCATCTGATAAATGCTGTAAATGTAAAATGTATGTATGGACTTGATATTTTAGAGGCATGTATCAAATCTTCAAATAATTTTTTTTTCTCATCACCACTTTTCTTTTCTCATCACCACCTTGTCTCTTCTTATTCATTTCAAAGTAGCTAATATTATCATTACATAACAAGTGGACATAGTTAGATTTCTGCAGTCTAAAACGAAATATTTTTTGCCACACTTACACTTGATGTAAAAAATATGACTAGACTAGCAAGTTTTTTTTTTAAAAAGGCTAGAGGGTTGATCACATCTGAATGCAGCTGCAATGTGTTGTTGAATGTGATTTCATAACATTATCTTGACCATCCAGTGGGAAATCTCTCACTACTACATGAGGGGATTCTGGGACTGATTATTAGATTTATCTAGACTCATCAACCACCCACTCCTTACAGACTTTTTTTGAGGTTTCATCCTCAAACCATAAGGAAATATTTCATAATGCTATTTCCTCTTTATTTTCTGCTATTTCCTTTTGTTATGTTTTTGTTATTTGTTTTTAGTTTAGGTTTTAAGTTTCAGGTTTACGTTGTTTGTTGCTCTTCAGCTTGTGCAATACGTATAAAAGGTACGAGGCAGTTATATGGTACGAGGCAGTTATATGGATATGAATAAAAAAGAAATATGAAAAAGAGGTAAAGGAATTTACATGAGTTCAAAATATACGTTCCAAAAAGTTGCTATGAAAAGCTCAGGTAGTGGAAAGTTGAATAAAGTGCAGAGGTATAAAGTGTAAACAACAGGGTGGATAGAAAATTCTATGGAAAGTAATAGTAGATGTGTTCACTGGTTAATAGTTTATTTTGGTTTTATTTTAAAATGACCAAGTGTTTTCTTTTTTATTATTGCATTATATTACTATTTATTGCATTATACTGTCTGTTTTCTCAGTTCTGGTCATGCTCCACCTTGCTGAAAACAGATACTATTACCCATACTCTTTATATCGGTGTAACTATAAACTTTGTCATGGCAACTTATCTTTGTCAGATTCTCTAAATTCATCCAAAAATACACAACAGTATATTAAAAACTGTCCCAACAGACTTCTTACACAATAGAAAATCTTCCCATACATCCCCTCTACTACAGGGGTACACTGCACTGGCACATCTCAGCACATATTTAGTTTTACTACCTAAATATGTACCATATCTGTCACAGGAATTTCTGTGCAGTTAGAGGGAGATCCTATAATGCCATAGTCTTAGAGACCTGAAATTAATAGGTAATCTTATCATTTATTATAAGGTTATATATAATCATCTGCCCTTGATTCACACACTATTGAGTTCAAATATGCACAAGCAGCAAAATTATTGGTGCAATGTACACCACCACTGAGACAGTGACCTGAATTTGAATGAAAGAATCACGGCACTAGAATGATCTAGGCTTAGGGGAAGTTAATACTACCTCCCTTAATATATAGCTTCTGTAAAGTTTGCTGAGGGAGAACTATTTCTGATGGTATGGGGCATTTTTATGTAGTTTTAAAAAACTTTGCATCCACCATAAGGACCTTAGTGAGTTTGTTTGACCTGCAAAGCACCCTGACATTAACCTTATCTAAGACTTATCCATTAATTGAAGAACCTACTGTGATCCAGATCATATTCTCCTCAGTACCCAAGCTCAATAGATTGTCTGTGATTGAATGGAAGAAGAATAAAGTCATGTTCTAAATCTAGTAGTAAGTCATCCCAGAACAGTGGAGCCTATGGTATTGGAATTGGATGTTCGGCAATCACTGTAGAGCAATGTTACTTAATTACAGAGAACCAAATGATATCTGAACAGTGTGATATTGTGAGTGCCTGAAACAAGCAACTAACATCCCTTGTGTATTTAGTCACATTCATAAGACAAGTGTGATCAGACTGCAGGCTTAATTGCATGGTTAATTAAATCAGGATTCCACATTGACTTTTAAAGGATGGATTGATTATTGCTTGACTTTTAACAGCCCAATGTGGCTTTAAAAGAAATCAGCAAAGCTGATTAAACCTGACCTTATGACTTAACAGCTGATTAGCATAGTTGATTTAATTGTGTAACAGAGAATCTTTTCATTCATGTATAATCACTGAAAAGTCAAGGTTAATTGCTTGTTCAAGGACCTCCAAAGGCAAGCTCTTTTTCTTTCTCTCTCATGTTTTTATGCTCATTTCTCGGTATCTTTTTCATGAAAGATTTCTGCATGAGCCATGTGTTAATATCCACGAGTTTCTTTTTGCCTCACAGAGGAGGCATTGAAGCACTTTCATCTGAGTTTCACTTGCTTTCTATGTTGGATATGAATTTCACTGCTAATCAAGTTATAAAAATGTCTGATATTAGAATTTGCACATCATACTATTTGTGTGTGATTTCTGTTATTGCACAATAATTAATGAAAACACAGTTGTCATTATTTTATAAATGTTTTTTTTTGTAGTCCATCAACTAGCTGCAAGGGAATATCAGATGTAGGGTTTGTCCAAAAGTAATATATAGCCAGTATTGTTAATTTGGTCAGTTTGTGCGTAATATGTGTAATATTACGTTAAACAACTATAGTTCTTTTTTCCTACAGCTTTCTCAGCTCATTTTCGGGTCTGTGAACCCTACACTGACCAGAAGGGCCGCTATCACTTTGGATTCCATTGTCCACGCTTGTCAGACAACAAAACCTACATGTTCTGCTGTCACCACAACAACACAGCCTTCAAGTACTGCTGCAATGACACAGAGTTTCAAACTGTCATGCAGGTCAACCTGTCAACCACTTTGGATGGGTATGCACACAAGTAGGTCATTAAATGTGATTTATTATATTTAAGACGATGCTTATTTTATTGTACTTTGTACTTTTATTTTATTGGTTGATTTGGTCAAAACCAAGTAAAACTACATCAAGTACACTATTCCAAGACCATGGAGACCTCAGTTTGAGTCTTAGTCATGCATCTGGCCAGGCCTAGGTGCTATACAGACATAACTGATCATTTCTTAGAAAAGAAAGTGTAGTATGTACTGCAAAATAAAAGGTATCCATCACAACAAGTAGGTTGCCCATTGCAAACCACAAAAGGCTCCATCACAATTATGATGAGCTAGTACGGCTCTTTGACATTTTCACTTGATCACCACTTAAAGCCGACCCTAGAAGAACAGAGTCGTATTAAAAGCTACTAATACTGACATACAGCATTGATCAATGGAAACTGCATTACTAACCCTAACCCTGAATTGCACTGGTGGCTACAAAATGTGAGTTAGTGAGTGAGTATAATATGCTTGGGCCCTGTGGTTTCTTTTCTTCCCACCAGCTTCAAAACCTTTTCCAACAGTGCTAACTGCACTGCCCACAAAATTAATTATGAAATATCGTTTGTGAGAACTGTACTAGAGATACTCCTAATGCACCTATGTTGTATGTGAGTAAATTAATTGGCTACAACAGAGTCCTGAATCACTTTGTTCTTCCCCTAATTTGACTAAACACCAAACGCTCCAGATATATGGAAGGGGGATTTGTTTGTCCAATTGTACCTGATTTGTTTTTCACGCAACTGACATTTACAGCACATATGGTGTACATTATCATCCTGATGGCAATATTATGGTGATATTACAGAATGCCTTTTCATGTAGCCTTCTTCACTACATCCAGGTGTGATCTAGTATATAATGGCATACATAAAACTGCTTTTAAGATGAAGTTATTACTATTTTTCCAGAGCAGACATGTTGCAAGGCTGTTGTGTTCTCCTGCTCTGTATGTGTCCTACACTAATGCTCACATCAGACTGTGCTCACATACTCTGTACTCTGGCATTACAAAAGCATTATGTGAGGAAAGAAATCCTGGTGAGAAGCCATTTCATTCGCATTTGTGGTCAGCAGGACATAATCAGTGATATTTAGCACTGCCCTCAGGTTAAAATGCCCATAGAGCCATTCACCATTGGCTCTGCATCGGAGAGACAGAAAACAAATGTCAAAGCTAGCTTGTACACAACAATCCTGTCAATGCAATATTTAATATAAACTCCCGAGTATTGTTTTATCCACAGACCAATATCAGATCTAATGACTTCATTATAACAACTAAGATCTGAAATACCATGCTTACATTTAATCAAATCCAATGCTAATCCTGTTTTGCAGCATGATTCCATGTTGTGCCTACAATTTTAGTAGCGTGTATTACATGTATTTTATAATGTACTTAATACATATTAGGGAATTTGATGAGGCAGAAAATATTTTTTTTCTGTTTTCTTAGCTAAAATGATTAAACAAAATAATCACCCTCTACCGGAGAGGGTACCGCTCATCTTACGTTGTCGGTGTTGAAACCTCAGATGCATTTCTGTCACAAAGCATACACCTATTTATTATTCATGCTGTCCATATTTTATCTCAGTAACTACACAGCGCTGGTTGGAGTATGGATCTATGGATTTTTTGTCATGGTGCTGCTAGCACTGGACTTCCTCTACTACTCAGCCATAAACTATGAAATGTTCCGGGTATATCTGGAGAAGTGGGGGCTTGGTGGCCGCTGGTTGAAACATGCTCGCAGTCAGTGGCACAAGACTGAACAAGGAGAAAGTCAGGTGCAGCCTTCTCATCTGGGAGCTCCAGCAGGACTAACAAATTACCAACAACCACAATGTCACAGCCAGCAGGGACACAGCCTGAAACCAGAGATCCAGAGCCCAACACACACTACACGCAACACATCTATTGCTTGGTAAGTGCAGGCATGTGTGACTTTATCAGAATTCAGCTAGATCCTCTGAAGAGAGCAATTCACATCTGTTTGGTCTTACACTCCTGGTTTTACTTTGCTTAAGAGTGCTGTTTATATGATTAAATTACAGGTACGTGAGTCTTTGCAGAAAACTGAAAAAAAACCCTACATAAACACTTCTTAAAGTTTATGACAGCTTTTCTATAGACCCATTTTGACACAACACCTAATTGAAGTGACAATGTGACACATTCCAGGCTGCTTTAGAGTACAACACCATGGCAGCTTTATTTAGAGCTTAGTGTACTTCTGTTAAGAACCAGAGTGTAATCTGAGTCACATAAGGGTGATATGATATGGCAGACATTAAAAATCCAAACATAACGTATAATTTAGGATGCAAAAAGATGCATAGATATGGCGTATTGACATTTTTATATGTTTAACTTACATTTTTTAATTGCATCACTTGATTCTGAAAACCAGAAAAAATTACTTATTATGGCGTGCTTGTATATAGAAAGTCAGCCTGGACAGTTTCATAGCACAAGCTTATGTCAACACTTATCTGTCACCGAACTGCTGAACTATGGTTTTATTACTTGACCTGAGTACTTTCTTTTGCTGTTACACTGTCTGGCTCCCTAAAAAACTGTCACCTTTAATGTTTAGTTGTACCACATTTAGCTTTGTTTAGAGAAACTACAGTATATGAAACATCACACTTTTATTCCCATCCAAAAAAAATATTATTGTTTAGCCAATATACTGTACTGTCAGTTGCCCATCTCATTTCATATAATCTTATCTTATTTTAAACCACTGTGCAAAGTTTTCTCCAGAACATCCCAAAGACTTTCTGTTAGGGTTAAAGTCAGAACCTTTTTATGAGCATGACTTCCACTAAGTTAACAGTTAACAATCACTACCATTCTTTTAGGTTGAATAATGAATTGGACAATTCGGAATCCAACTTTCTTTGCTTGACACAGACCAATGACATGTTTTCCATGACAATGGGATACATCTTCCAACATGGTTACTAAAGAAATGAGGGGCTACACACTGCCTCAGTTTGGATCAACAAAATTATTGTCAGCTGAATAATATTATTATATTATTGATATATTCATAATTACAGTAACTTTGCAGTCAAAAGACTTTGTATTTTCTTATTTGAATCCAAACATCGAATGGTTTTGCCCAGGCCGTGTGTGTAGCTCTAGGAACAGCACTTTTGAGTAAAGTGATACATTTCTATGTAAGTGTATAGGTATAGCTATATATTTTTTATTTTTAATGTTGCTTGTTGTATTACTTGAATGCTTTGTTTGGGAATAATTTTGGAAGGGGTTTCTTCAGTAAGAATGTACAGAGTAAATGATTTTACTATCATTAATAAAAGATAACCAGAATGTGCTTCTCTCTGTGGTAGTTTGCCTTGTTACCTCAGAGTAGAACATGACAGCTCCTAACTATGCCTGTTCCATGGGGACTCAATGATAAATTGATGAAAGGAAAGCTTTGACAAATGGTACACAAGCTGTACTGGACTAATCATCGGAGACACACAGTCTCTTTCTCTCTCTCTCTCTCTCTCTCTCTCTCTCTCGCTCTCTCTCTCTCTCACTCACACACACACACACAGACATATCCATGTCCCTTAAAATGTCATACAATTTGACATAGGCAAAACAGATGCTAGGCACCTACCCTCAGTAATCTAAAACAAATTTTTTGTTTTATTTTTAAACACAACTGCAGGGTGCAGTGATTGTAAAACAGAAATTTTGTATGTAGGGTCTACAAAAGGTAGGGACATTTGGTCCTCACATGATATATAAACTTGACTACACATGCTGAAGCTTAACTGAATGTGAATGTAATATAAACTATTCACAAAATGTATGGGATATTTTTGTAAGCAGTGTACTACTACTGAAATGTAGTTTCTGATTTTACTTTGTTGTTTTATGTGTGGAGGTGTGATGTGGAGGTTTTATTCTTTAAGTAAGCCGTAAGAAGTTAATTATTTATGGGTTCAAATGCAAAATGTGAACTAATACACAGCATTCTAAAGGTTTTGATACAAAATAGACACCATGGGTAAAAAAGTATTTTCCAAGTATTTTCAATTTTTCAGGTATCTCATTCTAGCTGTGCATCTGTAATATTAAAGTAGCAAGAGCTGCTCTTATACACAATTGCATCATGCTAATAAGAAAATACACATAGAAGAAGACTAAAGAACAAAGGTTCTGAATTGAAGATTTAGAAGGCAGTGAAACTTTATGAAGCAGCTTATTTAAATGATCACATGCAGCTGTCTGGCTTGAAAAAATACGCCAGTTAATGAGCAGTCAGAGTGTAGTTGAAAGGCATTATGGGTAATGCAGGAAACAGTTAACTGAAATGAAAATAGACTAATTGATGAAAGTTAGTTATATCTTGTAATAAATCATATATGTCATTAAATGTTACAAATCTAGTAATCCCAAGTGTGTAATTACTTTGGTGATGTAACTGTCTATCTATGATTAATGAATTCAATAATCAAGGGTAGGTGGGTGCAATAGCAGGTATTTAGAGTCATATATCTACTTATACCAGACACCCTTACTTACACTATAATGAGGTCATCAGAGAGGGACAAATCCAATCCTCATGCAGAATTATGAGAAATTACAAAACCAACTCCACATAGAAGTAAACATCTGCTGGAGGAGGTCTTGACTTATAAGAGAGGTCACTGACTAAAATATAACAGAAGGTCCCTTGTTTTTGTTTATGATGTTCTTGGGAATTAAAGTGAGCCATTTAAATGGATCAGTCTTTGTGGTATGTCAGAGCAATGTCTCTGTATAGGAGAGCTATATACTGTTTTTTGTGGTATGCGTGTTCCCTGGGAATCCACTGGAAGTTGCTTTAGATGGCAATGATCTGTTTTTCTTACTGGTAACACAAGAGGCATTTAAGAAAGCTGGCAGGATGCATTGTTATGCTGCTCATTATTATTTGCTTTGTGTCATCTCGATCGGCAGCCTGTCTAAAAATGTAAGGGGACTGCAGCTTGTAGAGCAACACTTAATTACTTTGCTGCTTGTGTATATATGGAATAAAATCTACTACAGTATGTATTTACGCAATATCTTTAAAACCTGTTTTCCAAAGTAAATTTGACAAAAAAAACATTAAGAACAATAACCATGTAGTTTAAAATACATTTTTTCCCAAATTATTGGGTTAGCAGTTATCTAACAATAGAACAGAAAAAAATTGTGTAACAACCATTCATTGAAACTGATCAGGGATTCACAAACTCAAAATGGCATTTACATAATTTAACAGATGCCTTTATCCAGAGTGGCTTCTTACAAGTCATTCCTACATGCCTAGCAATTGTTGGGTAAGGGCCTTGCTCAGGGACCCAACAGTGGCAGCTTGGCACTGGAGGAGGAGTTTTAATCGTGGACCTTCTGGACCATATTTGGGTACCTTAACCACTATGCTACCACCATACAATTAAACACAAAAGTTTCAAAAGTGGCAGCTGAATCTGAGAGTCAGGTCTGTATTTGAAGTCATGGTTGGAGTATCGTTAAATAATTATGCTTCAACTGGTGAAACAAAATGCTGTATGATAAATGAGGTTAAAATGTAGAACACAACAGCTTTTTTCAGAATCATCTCAATTAATTTCAATACAAATCATTCACTTGTGACATTTACACATGGCAGATACCCTACAATCAAATGCTAATTTTCAATTAAAGTTAATCTGAAATCACATTTTCTTTGACATAACTTTTACATTGATGCAAAATTTAACAGATTTATGGTGATTGGTTGCTATAGGAACATAGAGAACATATGGATACTTACATATGGCTACATGTGGTAACATACTGTATATTACATTGCTTTGATTAACAGTGGGTATCAAAGTCTGAGACCACTAGTGAAAATGCTTTAATTTATTTTATTTTTCTCTTATTTAATCAAAAGTATTTCATTATAAAAACACAGCCCCATACCATGACCCTGGTTTTTGGACTTGTTGCTAAATGTTTAAATGAACCTTTTTGTCTTTCGTCTTTAGTGCATGGCATCAAGTTCTTTCACAAAAGTTTTAGCAACTAAAATACGTTTCCACTGTGTGATGGTCTATCCCAGTGCCCAGGGAAGTTCACACCGCTTCTGGACATGATTAACATAAGGCTTTTTTGCACAGTAAAGTTTTCAGTGGCATTTGTTAATGCAACTCTGCATTGTAGTGCTTGGTTTACCAAAGTAATCCCTTACCCATGTGGTTACATAGCAATTGAAGAATGACGGTTCTTGATGTAACGTAGTATGAGGGTGCGGATGTAAAATTTTTAATATATTGTTATTATTGAAAATATGCAAATAATATGCGCATCTATTCCAATATTTCTTTGCAGAACATTAAACTTTAAAATAATTTTGTCACGCATTTGTGACAAACTGGAGATCATCTACTTATCTTTGCTCTTTGGTACCAAATCTTGATTATAATCACCTGTTGACATCACCTGTTTGAAATCACATAATTTTTTACACCTCCTTTCAAGTTCCAAGTTTAGTTCCGCCCTTTTCCTCACTTTTTTGGAATGTGTTGCAGTAATGGATGTTTTTTAACAATTGTTAAAAGTTGTTTTTAGGAGACGTATTAGCTATTATGTATCTTGAGCTAAGAAATGATGAGTATAGATTATCAAGCAAAACATTTCCATAAAACTGTAGACTGTCAATAAATAGGATGTACTAACATTATCTCACAGTGTTTTTTCCTCCCAAGTTCTACATAAGTGCAAGTCAAGACTTAGTATTGTCAAGACTAATTTCCATTGTCTCTGCCCAGCTTGTCTGTGCCTGTTTTGCAACTAAAAATGTCAGGTGTTTCTGTGTTTAGGAGACTGCAAAAAAGCATAATATTAAGGGGTTAAAAAGTGATGTACAGTTCTGTTTGTGTTGTTGAGCAGCAGAAACATGTTTAATTGCCAGAACAGCTGCAGTCTGTTCTGTATCAGCTCTGTGTCTGCACAAAATAAGTTGATAAGTTGACAGTGCCTGATTGCTTTTGTCTTATGCGTTTAGTTTAAAAGAGTTCTCTTGTTGAGGTTGAGAGGGTTCATTCAGCTTTGGTTTGTACATAGTTCTTAGCTTGATACATTATTATGCATTTATGTTGATCTGTGCAAAGCTTTTAATGACTCTTAAAGCTTATCAACGTATACAGTATAGAAAAAACTACTGCAATTATTTCATTTTTATCTCATTCTGAGATTTAGTTGTTTGCCAGAGTAGCTAGTTAGAAATCTCAGACACCCCACAGTGCAACACTATTTATAATTTGCTGGTATATACGCAACTCATTTTTCTGCTATTATACTTATTGCTGACACTTACCTATTAGCAACATACAAGAAAAATAATATTTATGTTTTATAAATTTGACCTGCAGTGGATACTTGATACTTCTGTGAGTCTGCTGACAGTCTGGTTACATATGTAACTAATATGTAAAAATTACAAAAAAAATTAGCCGAACTCCTACAAGTCAGTGTCTAAGACTTGTTGTTTTTTATTTTTAACTACCTCCTGTGTAGAGGCTAAAGCTAGGCGTGTTACTCATTCATCCAGGCTGCTATGCAACACCAGTCATAGTCTATCCTTTATTTTTGGCTTTTAAATGCCAATTAGCAGAATGAGAGACGTCGTAAATTAGAAGTTTTTTCCAGAGAGCACTTTTTGGTGTAGTCTGTTCGGGGGCAGGATGATTCTGTCTTTTAGACACATAAGAACCTTGATTAAATATCGCTCATACTAAAGAAATATGGGACAGTGTCCCAAAAAGAAAAAAACAGCAATCTGTATAACTATATTAAGTTTTTAATTCATACATTGACAGGCCCAGTGATATGACAGGTAGATCAGGGCATAGGTATTTTTATACTTTAGGTCTAAAATGATTGGTAAATGTACTGGATGTATTTCAGTTCCAAGTAATCCTGATGCACAAAAATAAGCACATCAATAAATAAAAGGTGATATCATTTTATGATGACAAAATTGCATGAGCTATCTTATAAATGAGACAAGTGAACAAGTGTACTAGAATAGCCTACCAGTGTCTGTACAGACTGGTTCTGGGCATCCAGGTTAGGGTTTGCAGTCCAACCGAGTAGAGACAGCCAAATAGGCTGGCTTGAGATAGACATTCAACAGCCTACTCAAATTGGGTTAAAGCCAAGGAAACTCTTTCTGGCTGGGCTGAAAGAGAGGGGGCAGATACAACTTGGGACATGCAATCGCCCTAAAAATATACCACAAATGAAAACAAAAAAAGGCAAGGCAGTGGGAGGGCTCTTGCAGGGCACAACACTTTTTACAGATGGTACAGATGGGAAACTAAAAGGCAGATAATGCAGTGCATGCATTAAGTGTGATTATGCATTAACTGTAATTATTTTTTAGGTTTTATTGTTAAGACCTGTAAAAACATTTATACAAAAAGATACCAGAAACTTTGCAATAATAATGATTTTCAGCTTAAATAGCCTACTACCCAGGGGTGACATTCAACAGGGAGGGGCAAAATTAATGCTAGTGAAGTCTAAAATAATTTACCTGTGGCATAAGTAGTTTGAATTGAGCTCCAACCCCATTTACGAATAAGTAGGGATGTTGTGTTAAACATAGATAAAACAGAATATGATTCTTTGGAAATCCTTTTCAGCCTATATTCAGTTGAATATGCTACAAAGACAAGATATTTCATGTTTAAACACATAAACTTTATTGTTTTTGCAAATATTCATTTACTTTGAATTTGATGCCTGCAATACATTCCAAAACATTGAGACAGGAGCATGTTTAACAGCATTAATGGTGCTGTCACAGATGTGCAAGTTACTCATGCCATGGGCACTAACCCCCATACCATCAGAGATGCTGGATTTTGCTAACATTCTGGACAGACCTTTCCTCTTTGGAGGACATGACATCCATGATTTCCAAAAATGTGGACTCGTCAGACCACAGGACACTATTCCACTTTGTATCAGTCCATCTCAGATGAACTCAGACACAGAGAAGCCAGCACAGTTTCTGGGTGTTGTTGATATATGGCTTTTGCTTAGCATGGTACAGTTTTAACTTGCATTTGTAGATGGAGTGATGAACTGTCACCACCAATGGTTTTTTGAACTGTTACAGAATGATGTCGGATCAAAGGTCACAGGTATTCAGTGTTGGTTTTCAGCCTTGCTTTATTTCCAGATTCTCTGAATTTTTTATGATATTTTGGACTGATGATAAAATCCCTAAATTCCTTACATTGCGTGATGAAAAATGTTGTTTTTAAACTGTTGGACTATTTGCAATTGTTTACAAGGTGGTGAACCTCATCCTCATGGTTTTGGAAAGTAAATAAAATATGTATTTTTGTATTGTAGACATGGTAATTCCTTGTTCTGGTCACCACCACTGTAAAGAAATCTAAGACTTACTCTTAACATATTATAAGGTTTACTTATCATATACTGTATACACATTTCAGATATACTATAGCTATTTACTAACTGTATTTTGTCTGTTGCTCAACATAGGTCTTTATTGTATTAATTTATTAATTTAATGCTGTAAATTGTTTTTGTATATAATTACTTGGATAAAATTGCTGTATAAATACATAACGCTTGATTACATTTTGGGGAAAGATAATGCCTTTAGTACAGATATGCCAGTGGCTGTGCTTTGTTTTATCTCATCATCTCTATGCTTTTCCTTTCATCTTCCTTACTGCCTAAAGTAGTTAACTGCATTTGATCTAAATTAGTGACTGGTCTTCGGAGAATACTTAAATTAATTGAATTGTATTTTTAGAGCTTATTTACCTTCAAGAAAGTGTTGATCTTTCAAAGAGCTAATGCCAGCAAGATCAGAGCATTCTCTCAGTCTAAGACTAATTTTCTCTGACACTACATGGAATAGAGAAAGGCTTAATTATAAAATTTAATGGCCAGAGAAGCCTGATACCGTACACTCCAGATTCCTACATTAATTACAAAGACTTTAATGACTCTTAATCAAAGTTTTACTGATCTAAGGAACACACAGTTATTTTTTAGGTTATGCCACTAAAGATATACTGCCTATTGCCTGCTATAAGCATTTGGGACTTCAGCTGTTCAGTCAGTACATCAACTGTAAAATTTATTTACCCACAACTAGTATCATTTGCTGTCTGTCTGTTATATGTGAATGTTGTGTTCTTAAGTGTGGGCTGTGGTAGCCTAGCGGCTAAGGTACTGGACTCTGGGCCAGAAGGTCCAGGGTTCAAATCCCACCTCTGACAAGCTGCCACAGTTGGGTCCTTGAGCAAGACCCTTAACCCACAATTGCTTAAAAAAATGTAAGACTGTATTAACTGGAAGTCGCTCTGGATAAGAGCGTCTGCTAAATGCTGGAAATGTAAGTGCAAACTTTGCGATTTAGACACTGTAAGAGAATAGAATAAAGGCAGAACTATCAAGTGACAGCTGGGTGAACAAATTCTTTAAAGGCAGTGGTAGCTATATAAAGATTTTGTACACAAGAGCCATTGTGCAGTGAAAGGTAATGAGCACAAGGGAAATGGGTTAAAAGATAAGGGACACCGTTAAATGTGTTATCTTAAGTTTTTCCAAACTGTGGGTGAATAATTTATGTGGGAGGCTGAAGGACATACGATGGGAGATACTCACACAAGCCTAGACATTGTATTATCATAAGCAATTTGCCCATGGCATATTCATCTCCTGACATGTTTTTTCTGTCTTAATCAAGCAGTGGTACTTGTCACTATAATTATACAATACAATATAAAAGTAATTTGTGATATATAAGTGTTGCTATGCTAACTTGCAAGATACTGGGTACTTTTGGGCCAAAAAGTTATGAAGTAAACTGAAGCAAGCACAAATGTAATCTAATTTTGAATTATATTTTGAATGTATAGATTGTACATAAAGTGCTAATAATTAATATGTAGCCAACACCTGCAGTTTACATGTATTGTATTTAGCAGAAAGAAAACTTAACAACATGGAAAAGCAATTACAGTGACAAGATGACCAACCACCATTTACAGATTTTGTAAAATAAATTTATTTTTACAGAAGTGCTTTGTATTCATCCTAGTAGACTAAACCTCATATTTGTACAAAATAAGCAATAGCCCAAGAACACAACCAGAACCTGATAGGATCTGATGTAGGTAAAACCATCAAATACACAAGCAAAGAGTTTTTCCCATTTTCAGTCTTCACTTGTGGTGAGGGAAGAGTGAGTTTTTAGTTGCCTCATAAAGACAGCAAGAGATTCAGCCCATTGGACATCCAATGGAAGTTCATTTCACTACCTGGGTGCCAGGATGGAGAAGAATCTTGACGCTTATCTTCCTTTCATCTTGTCTTCCTTTCAAGCTTGTGACTGAGAAGGTACAAGTGACAGAGCATGGTTTGATTAAAGCCTTTAGGTTAGGTGCTGTTCCAGTTTTGTGGATGTAGCAGAGGAGTGACATAAGAAAATTTGAGTGGATTGAAAATTAGACAAATCAGTTGCTGGGACCTGATTGTGTGGATTGGAAGATGTGCCAGAAGAGTAATCTATTAATCTAGTAATCTAGTAATCCATTGCAGTAATCCAATTTTGCTCACAAGAGCCTGGACAAGCATCTGAGAGGCTTCCCTGGAAAGTAACATTATGTTCATAATAAACAATTGCAGTTCAGCTCAGTAAAACTCTACTTAACTGACTAAAATCTATGTTCAGTGTTTTCATATATTCAATATATTTAGGACTATTTGTGATTCATACTTGTCATTCAAAAACTTTAGGTTAATTTGTTATTAATTGGCTATAAATCAGTTTTTTCTTTCAGTGTCCCCACTCTAGTGCAGCAGACCTGTAATTACTTTTAATAATTATTATTAAAGTGCAGTAGGGTTAGTGTTGAGCACATGGTTGCACCAAGAGTGTGGATGTGGTTAAACTAATTAAATAATAAATCGTATAATTATTATTTTCAATCAGTTTAATAGATCAGTTTGTATCCACTTATCCTAGTAAAGATTGCACTGCAGTTTAATAAATGTGAACTTTAATTCAGAAATAAAAATGTATCTAAAACAAATCACGGCTGGCACATGCAGGAACAATTGGTTGTTTCTGAGAGAGGATTGATTAGTTGTGGGATCATTCCCCTTCCATCGCACACTTACACCAGTGATTCAACAAATTAACATTTATTGAAGACCTAAAAAACAGAACATAAAGAGATGTGGATGCACCAAGTAGTAACTAATCGACACAAAATAAACTGGTTGTCTGTTTGCTTGTGTGTGTGTGCAGGGGCAGTTTCTTGTCACTGTAAAAAAGAAGCACATGGACTTAAAAGTATAATAATATGATGTAAATTAAGTGTAATAATAAGAATTACTATTATTACTAAGTCCAATAGTACAAGTTCAAGTACAGTGGTTGGTAGTTGGAATTATTCACATTTCTGTGTAAATATTAGCTGAAACATCACAAACGTCCTAGAAATACTTATTAGAGAACACAATTTAAATTTGAGCTAAAAGTACTATACGTGAAACTTTAATTTGTGCAGCAGTAACTGTAGTTAAACAGTTCTATAACATTGGACATCAATAGGCTTGGAATGAATATTAACCTTAGACAATGTCGAAGAGGCCATTAGTTGCTTAGACATTACCCTTGGTAACTTTGGGACCTCACCCCTTGCTCTTGTTGCTAGTGGGCTTCCTGTTGTATTTAAAGAACAAGGTTCTGATCATCTGATCTTCACAACGCATTAATGGATTTGTATTATGGTACGAACAAAAGAGTTTTCTGAGATTTCTCAGAAAAAAGGTTACTAAAGGCTTAAAACTGTGTGTATATATATCCACACACACACACACACCAGTATGTATAAATCACCAGTATAATTTTATTATTTCTTTAATTGGGTATGCTTCTTCTTCTTGGGACTTGTCTGAAAATCTTATAAGCTGCTAACAGAAATACATAAAATACTAGAGAGTCACAATTATTTTTGTTTTTAATAGGAAATGACAAACTCTTGAATTTAAATTAAAAGCAATGGTGGACAAAGAAGCTGAATGAAAGTACAAATCCTGTTAATAAAATATGATCCCACAAAAACATTTTTATTTGTGTTAAAGTACAGTACTAAACTACACTTAAGTGTTAAAAGAAAAAATACTGCCATGATATTTGGTCATAAAGATAAGTCACGTGTTTGTTTGTTGTTGGTTCTTTTTTTTTATTTCATTGATCCTTCTAAACTAACCGTATTAAGTTAGTAAAATAGTAAATTTCTATTGTGGCCAAATTGGTTCATAAGGTCCATATGTAGATAAGATAACATCTGTATGCAAATACACACATTTCAATCATTCGCTCATGTATTTCTTGACAAACTGGAGATCATCTGCCCAATTGGACTCCTCAAACAATCAGCCTTATTGCCACTGTGCTGACTTTTTGAGTTGCAGCCCTAAAATACAGGAATGGATGTTTATTAACAAATGAAAATTGTTAAAAAAAACAACATGAAATATATCTGTTCATACTGTCTGCAATTAAATAAAAGTTTTTTATTATGTGCACATGCCACAATTTATGCTAACTGTCCCACCAGTACTCTGAATCCATGATATTGCATGAAAATGTACAGAAATTTGTCATACTTGTCAACTACATCCTATACAAGTGATATATTGACATTATAAGCCGTATAGTGTACGTTATTAGATCTGCTTGGTGAGTGCTGTGTGTACCTGTAGATATCTGCAAATCCTAGTGCCAAATATTCCCTGTTTAATCTGGCAAAATTTTTCTCGTTTCCTGTTTTCCAGAGGTGACACATGGTAAAGGAACAAGAAGAGGAGTGAACAGAGGCATATGTACTTGTTCCTCACTGTGCCGCCCCATCTACCCATCTCTCTTCAATCACAACCGTCTGCAAACGTTTGATTCTCTGGAAGGATCTCCCATCAGAACCACCCATAGAAACTTTGTGGATTGATGCACTTGTGCTTTTAATATACCCAGCGAACCAGGAAATCAAATGAACTAGATCATGGATCTCTGAGAAAGTTAGATAAGATGAGAAGATGAGATTTGGGAATAAGGAACTATTAAATGAAGTCCATCAACAAAGGAACAAGTTTGAGAACACATTTGATATTTTTATAGGGTTTGCACTGTTTTTGTGAGCTAAAATGAAATGACTACTATAATTTTGTGGTTGTATGAGTATTTATTTGTACCTTATTTATGTATATTATTTAGATAATGTTATCAGACACCTCTATAAGGTGGAGCCACTGAGGAATTTACTGAGAAAGGTCATATATCATCATCCCAGTGTCTCCTTAGGACAGAGTACTCATGTACATGTGACTATAATGTTTACAGTCAGCCTCAGTAAACACATTACTCTGCTGAGAGCTGAGATCAGTCAAGTGATTAACAGTGAGAGCAAGGCACGAATACACCTTATCCTGATGGACAGGATAACAGTCCATAACAGCACATCCCACACGTGTGTTTTGGAGGAAACCCACATGGACACAGGGTAAGAACATGCTAAACGTCATACAAACAGTGTTTATACCTATGATTAGTAAATCAGACCAAAAATGTAAAAACAATTGTACAGTGGAACACAATTTTTAAAACTGTAATAACACAATATCTGTAATATTAAGCAGTGTTCTCAGGTGCTTTATCCTACATTATAACACCTCATGTTTATTTACTAAAAATAACAGGCTTCATGGTTTTCATAATGTGCTTCATGGCATACATATAATAGATATAATAGCACATTAAAACACAGTTCAGATAGAATGGCCAGTATGATCCCTCTCAAAGGTTGCTTCTTTAAAGAGAATATCAACTGTTCATCCACTGAGAAAATGTTTTTAAATGGGTACTTTTAGAAACTTTTACTTAATTAAGGGTTATATCATGTAAGTCTTACATACTGTTTTCCCCAGATAAACCATGTACCTCCTCGTTTATGCTGCCAAACTGATTGGCTTTTTTTTTTCAGGAAATCATTCGGCACTTTTTGACAATGATGGTCCAAAATCAAAACGCAAACTTGGGCAATATTATGCAGTTAAAATGTCAGTGGTTACAGTGGACAATAGAAAAGCTACCACTTTTTTGTCATGTCATATATCCAGATGTGACCTATGGTCAACAATAACTAGTTAGAAATCTTTATCAGTAGGTAATTAGTGTAGTATATTAGCCATCATGTTAATCTTATTTGAATAAATAATTGATACTATTATGGGAAATACACTATTAATTAATACAGAATTCAATTCATTGTTTCAGGTGTGTTTCAATAAACGTATCTGTGATTTGTTCTTTTACTACGAAGTACAAAATCTGGGAAAACATTCTCTGTGGCAGTTCCATATTTGTTGTCATGGTAAATATACACAAAATGGCATTTGTTTGTGTTACTATACTATATTATACTATTACTATACTTAAATGTTTCCTAAGTAGAAGTGCTGAAGAACACATTAAGATCAGTTGCCTGATTTCTGGGTACACTGGAATGGTGAATATAATGCGGCTTGAATTTTAGTTTTCTTCTTGTTCCTACTAGCACGCACCATATTAACACCTGTTTAAATTATCCTGAATTTGGGTACATTTCATACCATATAAATTGACTGAATTAAAAGAAAAACTATTTCAACATGACTAAACAGCTTGATGTTAATAAAAATCTGTTATTACCTTACAGTTTAAAACTTGTGCTCAAGCGGTGCAGCAGTATAATTTTCTAGCCCACTACCACAGAGAAAAATGTTTTTTTTTTTCTGGTCTAATGCTACACTCATACAACTGGCCATGTCAAATGAAGCCAGAACAAGCAGCTTCAAAGATGGAGGACAGGCACAGAAAGCTTAGTTATTTTCTTTATGTGGATCTGCTCTCAATGTAGAAGTCCACCTTTTGTCAGTGAAAAATGCGCACTGCCCAACAGCTATCCTCCTTTAGCAGAGATTACGTTCAAGTGGCAGGAGCGGTGCATATAAAATTTAAATAGTGTAAAAGATACAAAATTTGGTAGTTTATGTTTTTTAAACTTCTTACTCAAATCATAAATTCTTACACAAATCACGAATCCCTTTCAGAGAAAACTACCACCCAGCATTAATAAAAACACTGTGGGTCAATTAATAATGAATTAACCATTTTACAAACTGCAAAATCCCTTAAAGTAAATTATGTCATGATTTAGGCATGCAATTTGCACAGTGCTAATATAACAGGTTGCTTTACATTTATACAAAGGAAAGAATACAATTTTTACTGGCTGACTGACTGCATTTGAAGTAATGTGTTTAGTATGTGCTTAGTCAACTTCAAAGGGTCTCAAATGCAACTACCCTAAAACAACATCCAATTATAAACTGAAGTCAACCTACACAGTAGCTAAATGTAATGATGAGAATATTCTAAACCATGATTACCATAATTAACCCTTAAAATATTGCTTTATTTAAATGATTTCTACAGTGGAATAGTGCCGTCCCTGGATACAGATTGACATTTGCTACATTGCCGTGATTGTCTAGTCAGACATGCAGGAGAAAGGAGGGCTGCACTTGCTCTCAGTGAATGAACAACAAGGGATGAAAGGAGTAGAAAACTTTAGAAGCATCTACAGCAGAGTGGTAATTTATTTGGAAATGGGAGACATTGTGTGATGTTTACTACACTGAGTTATTTAATCTATAAACAGCAGTTAATATTTAATGTGAATTTGAGAAATGGCAGGATATCTAATGTGGGCTGATCATTAAATGTCTGAAGCAAACAAGAAATAGAGATTGTAATAAAATATAAAGCAGTGCTTGTTTTTTACTAAGAGAGAATCAACATTCTTTTTTTATTTGGGTTGTCTTGGCAACAGTTGCCTTAGTAACTCTAAACCTGTATACACAGCAGCAGTGTAGCTACTGGTACTTTAAGCCAGGTGGTATAATCTCTCTCTCTCTCTCTCTCTCTCTCTCTCTCTTTCTCTCTCTTTCTCTCTCTCTCTCTCTCTCTCTCTCTCTCTCACACACACACACACACACACACACACACACACACACACACACACACACCTGTCTTTGAGCTAGAGTTTGCGCTAATATGTAATAGAATGTGAAGTCTTTATTTGAATTGTACTTGCAGCTGATTTTGTAAAGTCACAGTTAGGAAAAATAAAAATATATCTTTCCAACAGTTCTTGAATGTGCTGTGTTCATTTTTTTCCTCGCTGAATCAGAAGCATACATCATGCATGCATTTGTGTCAGCCTGCCTCACAGAATTATTCTCTAGTCATTTTTTTCCTCATCACATACGGCTTTGCTCCTGTTTCTGCTAACTGCTGATGGACAGTTGTCTGATTTTCATATTTTGCTCTTAATATTGAATTAAAAACCTTGCCTTTAGCAAAGCCCTGTCCTTGGGGACTAAACTAACTGTAAACGGATACCTTATTTAACATTAAGCTAAGCTTAAATTAACATTTGCTGCAGTTATTTTTCACACCACAGTCCCCATCTAGTGAGACGAACTAAAATGAATGAAGTATATCAAATGTAATTTGACAAGTTGTCACGTATCTCTGCATTTTAATCATTAGCTGACACATTGTCGGCATTGATGGACACAATTTCATGCTGATTTTTATATCCTTTCCACAGTATGAACTAATCCATCTGACCTGTTTTAATCCCCTGACTGGCCCCGTGAGCCCACCAGATTGATGTGGTCGTGAGACATCATTAAAACCACAGGACTACAACAGGATGTGTCATGTCTGCAGCCATATCCTGTAACAAGAACCTCTTTAGGGATCTAATATTAGAACCACCACACCTGAGTTCCAGTTACCATACAGTATATATGTGTGTGATGTTTTTTTGCATTACATCCTGTCATGAATGTACATTGCAACACTGCAATGTTTGACATTTTTATACAATGAATAATTGTACAAATTCACCTCCTGCACTATTTACCTCCTGCCCACCTGGCAACTCTGGGCGCAAGGGCAGGAACAACCCTAGATGGGTCGCCAATGCATCGTAGGACACACAAATACACAGTCATGCACACAGACAAACTCTGAGGGCCACTTTAGAGACACCAATTAACCTAACACTCATGTCTTTGCACTGTGGGAGGAAGAGTCAACCGACGCAGACGCAAGGAGGACATGCAGACTCCACAGAGAAAGGACCCAGACTGCTCTACCCTGGTACTGAACCCGGGACCTTCTTGAAGTGAGGCAGTGATGCTACCCACCGAGCCACCGTGCTGCCCTCCTCCTGCACTACTGACCTTAAAATTTAAATTGATAATGTACATAACTTCATACTGTAACTAAATACAAAACTTTATTTCATGTCACAGATTCTGCAAAAATACAACTGCCAAATGTCTTAAATTACAGGTCATTTGCTTACTTTTAAACTTCTGCTTGATACTGTGGATTTAAGTAATTAGATGAAAGTATATAAAGTCATAACCTGCTCTAAAGTACAGCTTTACATTAAAATAATGTGTTCTCTCTTTCTCTGTTCCACAGAATTATCCCTTATCCAGAGTGACATGCGACCTTAAATTATGAGCAATTTGGGGTTAAGGGCCTTGCTCAAGAAACAACAGCAATAGCTTGCCAATGATTTCTGGTCCATAGTACAGTAATTTAACCACTAGAATTTTTCATGCTGGTATTTGAATCGATAAACTGATAAGCTGATGTGGCTAGTTAAGTGTGGGGAATTGTAAATAATACTATAAATAATGTGCACTACAAATAAGTGAAATTGCTGTCCTTTATGTGAGAGTGCACAAAAGTTAGACCAAGCAAATAGAACAAAATGAGCATGCGGAATCACGAAACAAAAATTGCATCTTTGCAATGCAACATGCCAGAGACGAGTTGCACTTGCAAAATGGTTTTTGCACGATTCTCTGTTCACGTCGGGCTTCTGAAATGCTCACATCAGGTGGGCTAAGCAAATCAATGTACTGAACACAGCTCTACAATGACATGAACATTCACCCATCTTAGGTAGTATGAAGCATAGAAAATCAATGTGGTGGTGAATGTTGATAGCCTGTTACAAGTAAATCAACGTATGGGAAATTCTGATATCTGTCTCTTTTTCTCTCGCACATAAACCTGTCATAATTGGATAAGGTGAAAAAGCTGAGATCCTCAGCTTTCCTAAGAATTACCTCAAATAACTTGATTAAAACATGTTGTTTTAACATTAGGTTATTTGATATTTGACAATAATGAAAACTGACAGTATAGAACCTTTACCAAGCCATAAATAATAAGCAATTTTTGTCTTTAATCTTCTTAAACATTAAAAGTATTGCATATATTACAGGAACTTGCCCTACAATAATCTTCAAACGTACTGTATATCCCAATGACACCATACAGTACGTATCTTAATTTAATGTACAAGGCCTAACAGATTTGCATTGAAATTTGATTCAACCTACATACAGATGAGTAAAAACATTATGACCACCTATTCTGCAACAATCTTTCGGTTTGCCTGGACCAATGATTTTCTAGCAGGAAAACTTGCTACAAGACCTTCCATTGCTGCAAAGGGTCTGTGTACAATGACAAATTCATCCACAAACAGCATTTACTTTTGTTTCAGTTCCACAACAGCACTTCTTCTGTCTCCTGCATGCCATGCTGTATCCAACACATTTACATTTACGGTATATAGCAGACACTGTTATTCAGGGCGACAAAAGTGCTTTAAGACATCAGTAACAATCTAACAATCTATCTAATAATCAGGGACCTGTCATGTCGATTATGAGGACAGACTGTTCCCTTAACATCTAACATTACAATGCCACCTCAGCTCTCGTCCACCTCAGAAATTGTTGAATTCGGTTCTCAACTCATCTTGACTAAAAACATTTGTCTAGGTTCTCTTCGTTTGCTTGGTATGAGTTGAACAATACAAGTTTAAGCAAGCATTTCAACTCAGTTCAGCCTAAACTGGATTCATGATTTAGTACACAGTGACTTTGCGAGTCAGGTTCACTATATATCCACATATCAAATCAGGAAGTACCTCTACAAATATGTGCTTTATTATGGAATGCCTAATAATGCACATGGATTATCTGGAGGTGTGGAATGGATTGATTCAAATTACATTATTACCTATGGGGGAAAATGCTTGATACTTGTTTTCGGTTCTAGACAAGGTTTCTAGAACAAATTAATGATGAAAACGGAGCTGCCACTGTATTACAGACTTTCACATGTGCATTTGTAGTTAGATATTGAATATTATTTATATTTGATCTGTGAGTGGTCATAGAGTTTTAGTGTATACTTGAATTTATTTACTTCAGATTGATTAAATGCTGCAATGCTAATGCTGAGCAATTTCTTTGTATCTAGCTTGTTAAAATAAGGATATATCATAACATCAATTTTGACATTGAATTGTCTACAGTCAAGAAGATTTTAGCACTCAGTTCATTTAAAATTTAAGAAGAAGGGGAACAAGCAGAAGGCGGCATTCTGCGCATAACACTATGAAATACAATTTACAATGAAATATCTACAAATCATCCCAAGCAGTGTAGCTGTAAGCAGTTCACCGGGCAACTGGAATAGAAATTAATCGTACAGCCTTACACCAAATTGTCATGAAAGCTGTTTACATCAATATTTTTTTCTTTTACAATTTATATTGTATATCGATTTAGCTGTACTTCATTTGTTTATTTGCTTTTTATGGCCATGTTAAGTTTGATGGTTAGATTAAAAAACCTTCATATTCATGTGATACTGTGACTAAGCAGTTTACACTATAGTAATACTGGGTAGGACCTCTGCTCTCAAAACAGCCTGCAATTCTTAATGTCATGGATTCCACAAATTTTTCAGGTGATTTTTCATGCTATTTTCATGCTTTTGCATTTTCAGTTCAATAAAACTAAGGTCATTATAGGACGCACATGGTTATCAACTCTACTCAAGTAGACTTTGGAATCCAAGCAATGAATTGTTAGTATTAACATTCCAAAAATTAGACAAGAATACATTGCACAAACCTTAACAGCATCTCTACCAGACTGGAATATTCACACAAAACAGATAGTGTCAGTGGATTATTGTTATTGGCACCTAATTCTGACCCTACCATCTGTGTGCTTCAGTAGGAACTGAGATTCATTAGACCAGGTTATGGTTTTCCAGTTCTCAACTGTCCAGTTTTAGTGAGCCTATGATAATTGCAGTTTTACCTTTCTGTTCTTTGCTGACAGAAGTGGAAACTGATGTGATCTTCTGCTTTTCAAGCCCACCCACCTCAAAGTTTGACATGTGCATTCTGACATGCATTTCTGCTCCCAACGACTGTACAAAGTGGTTCTCTGTGTTACCATAGCATTTCTGTCAGCTCAAACCAGTCTGGTCACTCAACAAGGCATTTCCATCGCAGAACTGGTTTTAATTTATTGCACTATTCTAAGTAAACTCAATAACAGCTAAAATCACTGACCAGCTGGCCTGTATATTTATGGTTTTATGTATTGCATTGCTATTTCAGAATTGGATAATTAGGGATTTGCATAAGCTTGTACGTGTACAAGTGCCCAGTGAGTGTAAATTTTGTAAAAGTGTACCTGGCCATCATTCTGGCTTGTTTAAGGTTTACTCTACCTTTGTCAAGATAATGTAACGTGCAAAAAGAAATAAATAAATAAAAACTTGAAACATGAAAATGTGAATGAATATGCTATAGTTTCTACTCTCTCACTCTTAATGTTATTTAAAAATTGAAATACAAAGTGTTCTCTAGGCATTAAGTCCGTAATTAATAATGATGTGGTTGCAACATCTTTCAGTCTCCACTCTTTAGGTTAATAACTAATAGCTAATAGCTTTAACTGCTATTTTAGCAATAACAGTCCAGTGTCAGTATGCCTCTTCCTGCTTATTAACTCTGTAAAGCTAATTGTGTGTGTGAGTGGAGAAAGAGACTAGTGTGGAGGCTTTGACTGAATGGCGTTTTTACTAAGTGACAACGAAGTCCTAGAGGACTAGTAGTACTCTAATGCATTTCTATCCATCAGGACAGGCAGAAGGTTCAGGCACTCATCGGGATAATGTGTGGGAAGATAGCAATGCAGGGGGGACAGTCTGTGCAATGATGGCAGAAGCAATGTTGTAACCATCCAAGTTCAATCCTTGTGATGTACTAAGAGGTTCAATGCTCACCTACATTCACTGATACCAAACAGCTATAACTTTTGAATTGCTTCCACAATGCCAAACATACATTAGAGACAATATTACACTCCATTAATTGGAAGTTTAGTCTATGCCAGACACTTACTGTAATTTGGCTGGTAGAGGATTATTTGTCCTTGTGTCTCTTGAACAAGGCATACAGCACTTTCAGTGTGGCAGGCACATCCTGGGACACAATATCTGTTAGAACACAAAAAGGAAACCAAGCACTGACTCCTGCACACATACTTCAAATATATAAAATACTTCAAATACATACACATACAAGGGGCAGTAAGACGTGGTATAACAAATTTACATAATAATCAATAACAACTTCACCTGTAGAACTTCACTCCTGATCAAAATCTTAAGACCAGTTAAAAATTGCAAGAATTAGAATTTTGAACTACTGGATCTTAAGAAGGTTCTAAGTAGATCTTTTAGCACAATGCTAAAAGAAGAAAGGAGACCAAGAGACAAAAGATGTTCACTGAAACATCTCCACATAGCCAGCTGTTTGATGTCCCTTTACAACCTGAAGCTCCATTGTTCCATTGAAGGAAAAAACACCTCACATCATGATGGCTCGTGTCTTGATGGACAGCCAATTGGATTTTGTGACTCAGCACCGGTGGCATTTTTTTGGGTCTACCACTTGACTTTTTTGTTCTGTAACCCTCATAATCTTATAAGAAATACAAAATGACCATCCTACTGCATCAAACTTTAGCAGCAATGGTACGTTGTGAGAGGCTTTTTTATGCAGCTCAATAATCCCATGACATTCAAAGTCAACTAGCTTTTTTGGTTTTGCCATCAAGAGGTCTTGACATTGTGGATACTTGACAAAAAAATGACATGGAATACATTTTGCATAGATTTTAGCTTTTAAGATCTGTGGTCCTAAACCGCTAAAAAAAAGCATGTTTGAGTGTAAACGCAGTAGTCAATAAATGGCTGAAAAAGCTCAAAAATTTGTATCTCTAGCTCCCATTTATTCTTTCTGCATTGCGAGGCTTTAGTTAGAACCTTCTTAATATCCAATAGTGCAAAAAGCAAATTTGTGCAATTTTTAACTGGTATTAAGATTTTGATCAGGAATGTAATTGTTGTTCCATCCATGTTTTCATTGCTTTTGCCTAGTTAATGAGCAGACAGATCATCTACTATAAACTATTCATATTTTCTCCTTTACTCCACCCCACACAAAATTCAACCAAGATCCTTGGAGCATCCAGATTGTCTATGACCTATGAGCGTTGAGATTTACATTCCAATAATTTGATACATCTCTAGCATGAGATATTTTCAGTATCTCACAAAAAGACACCCATCACATTTTTGTAACTTTTTAAATATATATTTTCTTAGGATAACACTGGTGATATTACACTTTGATACAATGTAGCTCAAGGTAATCAGTCTACAGCTTGTATAACAGTGTAGATTTGCTGTGCCCTCAAAATAACTCACCACACAGGTATTAATGTCTAAACTGCTGGCAACAAAAGTGAGTATACACTAAGTGCAAATGGCCAAATTGTGCCCAGTTAGCCATTTTCCCTCCCTTGTATCAGTCTCATGTATTAGGGCGGGTATCTCATGGGACGAGCGTGAGCTTGATAGCACCCTAGAAGAAACAGCATTAGGTCATGTCCCAAATAGAGGGACTTAGTGAGACTCCAAAATTCTTGAGCTCAGGCGCGAAAGAGACTCTGGGTTTTCCTGCAAGACGCGAGGTTTAATCACCTTAAATGGGCCCACAAACCTGTGTGCCAGTTTATGTGGTGTACCCCGGGCGGGCAAATCCCTGGTAGACTGGAAGACCCGTTGACGGGGGCTGAGTGTTATGGCGGGCTGTCGTTTGTGGCCTACCTGCTGCTTGGCTGCCCTTTGGGAGGCCCTGAGGAGTTGAGTGGCCCTCTGCCAGACTGTGTTGCAGCAGTGTATATGCTGGGCGACAAAGGAAACCTCGATCTCGGCCTCCTGCTCGGGGAACAGGAGTGGGGGTAGCCGAACTGGGCCACGTCCCAAAAGGGGCTCGCGCTACAGACCGGAATTAGGCAAGGTAGGGAGCCGAGGAGCTTCGGGGAAAGCCCTTACTCTGTCCCTTAAAAGCTAGGTTACCTCCAGGGTTTTCCCTGTACACACCTGTCGACAATAGAAGCCCAGGGATGTCACCATCTGGTGGCCAATTTGGTACTTAAATACCAATTACATGGTACATGTACCTAATAAGATGGCCAGTGACCATATGTACACAGTGTACATAATAAACAAGCGATTAAGAACATGCGTATTATGACCTCTTACAGAACATTCTTACATATGGCATATAGTGCAATTTGAATGCACCTTTAACATGTCAATTAAGTTAACTGTACTGCTCACAATTAATGATGAATAAAAATCTAATTTTGTCTTTTCTGCACACAGTTTCTTTGTGTACCTAGTGTCTCCTCTAGAACCCATGGGTTTGTGGAGCTGGTTAGCCTTTAGATTCTTGTCCTCTCAAAGTAGTTTAATTGGGTTAAGGTTGGCTGCCTTGAGCACAGCATCCCATTACACATGTTCACGTCACATGCCATAAGTAGCTTTAATATGCATCTCAGTGCTCATATATATCATCTTGGTTCTCATAAGAAGCGCAATGCCAGGCAAACATTGATGAGTATTCAGCCTGCTAATGGTGAATGCTGCATGTGTGTAATAAAACTGTATTTATTAGAACTTTCTGCACTAGTGGCTCCACTGTTATGTGTTATTACAACTGCAGTACTGCAAAGGAAAGGTTATCTGCCAAGCTAATGTATTAATTAAGTAGGTAAATTACCATGATAATAACCTTATTGAATCATGTACATACACTCACTGGCCACTTTAGTTTTTTGCATTAGGTGCAACTGTTTGTTAACACAGAGATATATCTATACAATATATCTAATCAGCCAAACATGTGGCAGCAACTCAATGCATTTAGGGATGCTCAAGACATGTTCAATGTGACCTGCAGTAGTTCAAGCCAAACATCAAAATTAAACAGGGCATTTTAATGACTCGGAAGTGGCATGGCTGTTACTGCTGTCTATAAGGGGTCTACAGAGTGAAAACATCTCTGACAGAAAAGCATCTCTGAAGGCACAAGATATCAGATCTGGAGGAAGATGGGCTAGAGCAGCAGAAGAACCCAAGGTATCAGTCCTCTCAGATAAGAACAGGCAACTGAGCCTACAATTCACACAGGCTCGACAAAAATGGACAATAAAAAAGTGGAAAAGCATGGCCTAGTCTGATGAGTCTTGATTTTTTCCATACAATTCTGTCTTGTAATAACAGTTCAGGCTGGTATTAATGGTATAATAGATATTGTACAATTTGTTTGCCCCTTAATATCAGTGAATCTTTAAATTCCTCAATATAAGCAGTGTTGCTGGCCATGTCATCCCTTTATGACCACAGTGTACGCACCTTCTTATGACTACATCCAACGATACAGCTCATGATGTCACAAAGCTCAATTAATCTGAAAATGGTTTTGAATATGACAGTGACTCTCTCACTCTATTCAAATGACCTCCGATCACTAGATTCTCAATTCAAGAGAACACCTTTGAGATGTAATGGAACAGGATTTGCATGTGCAGCCGGAACATCTGCAGCAGCTGAGTGATGCTATCATGTCACTATGGAACAAGGACTCAAATAAATATGTCCAGCCCCTTGTTGAATCTATGGCATGAAAAATTCAGCCAGTTCTAAGTGCAAAAGAGAGTCCAATCAATACTAGCATGGAGTACCTAATAAAGTGACCAGTGAGTGCATAGTAATTCTTTAACATTGAGTCACATGTCTGTATTAGCTGCTGTGTACATCTTATGAAAATGGATTACCATGTTTCAGTTGAAAAGAAAACTAGAAATGGTTAATTTTAAATGTATATCACGATTTTATTATCCATTAAGGTACTGGACTATTGTACTCTAGACCTGATAGTCGAAGGTTCAAATCCCACCTCTGCCAAAAGCTGCTACAGCAAGGCCCTTAACCCACGATCGCTTAAAATGTAAGACTGTATAAGATGTAAGTCGCTCTGGATGAGGGCGTCTGCTAAATACCATACATGTAAATGTAGTATACACATAATTACCATAAGATACTTTAGTAGTTAAACTAGAACTAACTATTGAGTTTATGGTTACTAGTGTCACTGTATATTTAACCATGATTATACTAAGAAATACTAGGAAACTTTGTAGTAATTGTGTGTATACTATGCCACAGCTTGCTACAGCTTGCTAACCATGTTAGAGATACCATAGCATCTATTCATAGTTTTCTTCTGCCAAAAAACATGGTAAAACCATGTTTAGTTCAACAAGAGCTGTTAGATAGCATCAATTGACAAATGTCTTATACAAACTGAAATCCACAGCTATGAAACTCAGCTACATTAGCTAATGTCACCAGTAAGTTCTTTCTCACCTTCTGGATCAACATTCTGCACTTGTACTTCTCTGTCATTAAGGATGTCCAAAGCAAGGGTCACATTGTGCAGCTAGAAGCAAGAAATGCAAAAAAGTAGGTATTATAAATGGTGTCCTTCAGCTGTTCTGGATATCCTTTATTGACATGTCAATTAAAAAGGGGTAACAGGCAAGTCCTATCCTGACATCTGATTTGACAGCTTTTGCCTTGACAGGGAGTGCATCTGACTGTTTTGAGTGGGTGCAGACTTCAATACATTCAGAATAAATACAAGACAACTGACATCCACTATGGGTCCTGGATTATGGTGTTCCAACCCTTGCTAGGTATAATTAAAGGGAAAGACAGTAACCTCAAGTTATCATATGATAAATAGAAGTGTGCCCTTTTACTCAACAGTATATGTTTTAGCGTGGGCCCGAGTCTAATTATGGTTAAGATTAAATCCACCCCTCATGCCAATCATATAATATGACTCAGCTGATATAATTTGCTTCTTAGAAAAAAACTGCCATTAGCTCTAGGCATATCAAATAAAGATTTAATCATTTACTGTAAGGCGCACTGCCTAGTGAGCTTTAAGCTTTTGCATTACACATCAGTTTGTATAACGACACACTTGCGTGTCCCAAGAGGCTAGTAAACTCTAATAATTTAAATTTAAAATGAATGAATGTGCAATTTTAGGTCTTATGAAATTTTCATTCTAGCTTGGTCTAATTTCATGCATTATCACGTATTCTGGAATCCCAGCAATGGAAGGGACCCCTCAAGCCAATCAGATACACAACCGTTGTCGCTTAATCTTTGTATTAAACTGCCATTAGCTTTAGGCATATCAAATAAAGATTTATTAATTTACTTTAAGACACTTATTTTTACTGCTAAATTTACTGCTTTTGCTAAGCTTTTAAATTAAATAGCAGTATGTATAATGAGACACTTGTGTGTCTCAAGAGGTTAACAACGTCTAGCAATTTAAATTTTAAATGAATGAACGAGCCTTTTTTAGGTCTGATAAATCTTTCATTTCTAGCTTGTTTTTTTCATGCGCTTGGGAATCCCTACCAGCTCTCATAGTAAGAAAACATGTCAGGTGATACATTATAAATGAAAAGGCTATAAAAGTAAAACAACATGGTGAATAAGATTTTTACCATCTCTGAGTGGCTGCTGGGAGAGAGGTAGAAGTCATATAGTGGGATGAAGAAGCCCTCCAACTGACCAATTAGCAAGAGCAGGATCACACCATCTGCAAACTGTTTACCCAATATTTTTGGTAAACATGCACATACTGCTCAGATATACATGAATTAATATACACTGTTCACAAAATTAGGGGATATTAATTAAAGGAGATTATATTTAGAAGTATCCCCTAATTTTTGTGAGCACTATATTATATCAAACTCACTCATTCACTCCTCATAATGGCTTAAAACCACAACTGTTAATGGTGGTGGTGGGGGGGGGGGGTGTCAAAGCCTAACAAGCCCTTAGGCACATGCACATGCACACAAAATGTAACACTGCAGAGATGCAAACTGAAATACTGAAATAATAGTTCTTTTGACTGTGGGAGAAAACCAGAGTACCTGGGGAGAATATACAATGTCCAAGCAGACAGCTGGGATTCAAATATGTTTACATTATTGCTGCAAACTGGTGCAGTCGATAATGCTGTCACCTCACAGCCCCAGGGATTCCCAATACAATTCCCAACATAGACACTGTGTGGAGTTGCATGTTCTCTCCATGTCTACTTCGGTTTCCACTTGGTACTCTGGTTTGGGTAAAGTGTGAGTAAATGGGTTGTAAATATGAATAAAGTAAAAATGGGCAAACTGTGCCCAAGTGTTAATATTTTGTGTGGACACCATTATTTTTCCAGCGCTGCCATTCTCTTGGGCATGGAGTTCACTAGAGTTTTACAGGTTACAACTGGAATCCTCTTTCACTTCTCCATGATGACATAATGGAACTGGTGGATGTTAGAGACCTTGTGCTACTCCATAGAAGGTTTGCTTGAAATTTACAATCAGTTTCTTTAGCAAGGCAATGGTCTTCTTGGAGGGGTGTTTGGGGTCATTATCATGTTAGAATACTGCCGTGCAGCCCAGTTTCCGAAGGGAGGGGATTATGCTCTGCCACAGTATATCACAGTACATGTTGGCATTCATGGTTCCCTCAATGAACTGTAGTTCCCCACATCCAGGGATTCCTCACCTGGTTGCCGCAACACACGCCCGACACCATCTGAACCGAATAAATTTATTTTAACCCAATTAGACCGTAAGGCATGGTTCCAGTAATCCATGTCCTTAGTCGGCTTGTCTTGTTTGCAGACTTTCTTGTGCATCATCACGACAGCCATGCAGACCAATTTACTATGTGCAGCGCATGGCCTGAGCACTGACAAGCTGGCCTTCCACCCCTTTAACCTCTGCAGCAATGCTGGTAGCACTCCTATGTCTATTTTCAAATGACAACCTCTGGATATAACACTGAACATGTGCACTCAACTTCTTTGGTCGACCATGGCGAGGTCTATTCTGAGTGGAACCTGTCCTGTTAAACGACTGTATGGTCTTGGCCACTGTGCTGCAATTCACTTTCAGGGTGATGGCAAGCTCCTTATAGCCTAGGTCATCTTTATATAAAGCAAGAGTACTTTTTTCAGATCCTCAGAGAGTTCTTTGCTGAGGTACCATGCTGAAATTCCAGTGGCCAGTATGAGAATGAGTGTATGAGAGCAATAACACAAAATTTAACACACATGCTCCCCATTCACATCTGAGACCTTCTAGTGACTAATGAGTCACATTGTACTGGGAAGAGCAAAATGGTTAATTGGGCATAATTTGGCCAATTTCACTTAGAGATCTACTCACTTTTGTTGCCAGTGGTTTAGACATCAATGGCTGTGTGTTGAGTTATTTTGAAGACACAGCTAATGTACACTCTTATACAAGCTGCATACTGACTACTTTACATTGTATTAATATGTCATATTTTCAGCATTGCCATTAAAACATATAATAAAAGTTACATGTAAGGGGTCTACTCACTTTTGTGAGATACTGTAAGCACATAGTTCTACTGTTGTACTGTACAGAGACTGTAGTTTATCTATATACTTTTTTAGTCCCTTCTACACTGTTCTATAATGGTCAGGACTAGCACAGATCAGGTACTAATTGTGTGGTGGATCATTCTTAGCAATGCAGTAACACTGATGTGGTGTTGTTAGTATATGTTATGCTGATATAAGTGGATCAAACACAGCAGTGCCACTGGAGTTATTAAACACCTCAGTGTCACTGCTGGACCAGCAATTTGTCACCTACCAAAACACCAACAGTATGTAGGCTGCATCCTGTGAGCACTGATGCAGGTTTGGAGGATGACTAACATAAACTACAACAAAAAATGAACAACTGCCTCTGACTTTGCATCTACAAGTTGGAGCAATATGGTAGATGAGTCTAATAGAGTAGACAGTAAGCACAGTGTTTAAAAAATCCAGTAGCACTACTGTGTCTGATCCATTCATGCCAGAACAACGCTTACACAACACCAAAACAAGCGTCTTTGCAGTGCTGAGAATGATCTACCACCCAAATAGTACCTGATCTGTGCTGGTCCTGACCATTATGGAACAGGGTAAAGTGGGCAGACAAAGTATGAAGAGAAATAAATTGACTATATTCTGCAATTGTAGAACTACAAAGTGCTTATATATGGTAAGCTGATAAAATGGACAATGAGTCTAGAAACAAGGGGCTGGTCATAATGTTGTACATTATTTGCAGTAATGACAAGAGCATGTATTCTCTTTAAATGACTGGTCAAAATAAAAAATTTTTAGATCCACATTAATGATGCTAGTAAGTAATAGAACATAGAAAAATAGTAATAGTACATTTGTTTAAATCCACGTTAAGAAAACAATACTAATGCTTAATTTAGGTCAATCAATCAATATTTTAATTACAGCTTTCATGTGTCTTGTACTTCTTCTCAGTATGTACAATTTGTTTCATGCGCTCATTTAATCAGTAACTCATTATGCAGAATGAGGTGTGTCTGAGAATTATTATGATACTGGAATGGAATTGCTTCTGTACATGTAGATACAATATGTTGATTTCAAGACAATCTGGAGTGTCTTTCCAGTTTTCCCAGACCTTTAGGTCACTTTTGCACTGACAACACAGGTCTTCTCATCCATCCATTTTCTTAGCCATCTCAACCATACACTTTCTATAGAGGTTTATTTGCATTTGAAGTTTACTTTTTGATTACAGGGATAAGTGGATTTTACCTGTTTTTCAATGTCAGCCACCTGTAGCCTCAGGACTGATATGTTCTTATTGATAAAATGCAGAAGAGCCTGCAAAAAAGTGTAAATAAAATACTCTATAAGGCAGTTAAAGTATAACTAACTTTGGTAAAATGGAATACAAGTACACAGGCTACCTTCTTTACTGTGCCAATTTTGTATTCATCAAGCGTGAGTAGCTCGTCTATGGGGTCTTCTTTATGATTAGAGAAGGTAGTGAAACACTGTTGTCAGATATACTAATGTCATCAGAAAAGTCACTAGTAAAGATAAATTGACTTACTTTTAGATTTTTCGCCTGTATCATCACTGGAATCACAGAACAAGCATTTGATTACCTGATAACAGTATGTTCCATGTATTTTTTAAATTTATATTAAGTCTGAACTTATTAAAATACCTTTGGAATGTGATGTATTCTAGCTGCTTCTCAGATTTGATACCCATTTTGTTGACCTACAATTTAAAATATAGTTGGTGAGTAAAAGGCTAATGATTTCTTAACACTATAGGTTACTTCTCTGACATTAACTTTATTTATGTCTGTTCATTTGTAAAATCTGCAATTGATTCATCAGTCCTACCTCCAATAAGATGACTTCCACACTGACATTTTGGGGAAGAGGCAGGTCAGGCTGGTAACGCCTCACCATGGCCACCAGTAGGTGCAGAGTTGCCAACAAATCTCGGCTATGGATTACTTGCCAGCAGGAAACACACATACAGTAATTATTCATTATATACAAAACATGCAGTTACTTATGCCTATAGTCAAAGGAATTGATGCAGTGTTGCGGTGAATGAAATAACCAGTTACTTACATTTGGTGCTCCATTTTGCTCTAGTGTCTGGTACATCAGTAAGCCCTAGGCTCTGGTTGAAAGCCTGTAGAATTAACTCCAGTTTGGACATCTGAGCAGTGCTTGTCACTGTAATCTCCTCTACAGCTAGATGCACTCCTCCTATCCTGCCTAAGGTCAAAGGGAACATGTTTGTCTGATCTCAGTTTTTGATGTACACTCATGAACAGAGATGAAATGCAATGTTTTACCCAATAGGTGATGAAGCACTAGTCCATCATAGAGGTCCTCCTCCAATGTTTGGACAACAATGTGTTCTGCCTTCAGAGTACTATTAATCCACTCCACCAGCACCTGTCATGCATGTGTTAATACAGAGGTCAAAGCAAGACAGATGTAAATCATGTCTACACACAAACGTGGAGCCAGAGAACTATAGCTCAGATATGGCAGAAAAGAATAGCCGAAATGTTTTAAAGATTTACTTATTTAACTTTTGGTAGAAACAAGTTAATTTAAAATTAATTTGACTGTAACACTTCAAAAGTATGGCATTTAATCCAGGATATTGTATGCGCTTAAACAACTGGTCAGTATATATTTTTAAACAAATGCTCATTTTACTACAGCTAGGTAACTAATTCAAACTGAAAACTCAAAACAGATTGACAATTTATGAGACGGCAAGAGAATATTTTACATTTGGTAGCTTTTACATGTTATTCAAGATTATGTTTCAAGCTATTTGTTGACTTGCTCTCATTTGGACATCTTTCTAAGATCAACACAGACAGAAGAGCAAATAAAACACTCTAATACTATATTAGCTATGAGAAAATGTCATGGTCAAGGTTTTTAATGTCATAAGTAATTGAAAGAAAATGTAATAAAGAATGTATTTAATTTGATTTGCAAATTTTGTTTCTTCCAATAAAATGAAAGTGAATAATTTTACTAAACTAATCCCAAATGATTTCGGCATCCTTCAAAATAATGAATCAACATTCTGAAGAAAACAGGCAAGTGTTCAGGAGCAGCTTCTATAAGAGTACACCACTCCTAATGTGTACTGGAAATAAAGCTTTTACAGTGATTGTTTATAATATAATGACAAGTAATGTCCACTTCTCATATCTACTCTTGGACAAGTGGGTACAATGAGGGATGTCAGATTCAGCACAGTGGATACCTTAATACAAACATAAATGTCAATTTGTGACAAGAGCATAATTATAATGATATTAGTCAAATACAGTCAATGGGGAGAATTTATTTAGTGACCAAATAATTTATCACATCTTTGGAATGTGGGAGGAAACTCAATTATACAGCCCAAGGAACTGGGGATCTTTATGCCACTGTGCCTTTAAAAATTTGTGCCATTAAAATCCAAGTTGATACCAAACATATGCAGTTTGAAGTGGTGGAAAACTGCAAAATTGTTACAACACCATTTTCTTTATGAATATCCCAGAATAGCATCTAAACGAACATATAAAGAGTTGTGACCTCAAATTTCATGATCTCACCTCCTTAAGCTTCAGTAGTTTGGGATCATTTAAAGATGCAGGTTGGATGATCTTTCTTCTTTCTCCTGCATAATGCAATTAAATCAGTGGTGCATCACATTTTATATTTCAGCAGCCCATTCAATGAAGCGTTTTATCTTCATCTCATTGATGCTGTAGAGGGTGAGCTCTCTGATGTTCACAAAGTATTAACTGCCTTCAGGTGAAACCTACTCACCTTGAAACACTGCCAGTGCCTCATTGACTTGCTCAGATCCAACCACTTCATCCATTTCTGTCCTCGGAATAATTACAGAAAGACAGATAAATATTGACTCTA